>JAFJTQ020000013.1:0-27787 GCA_022559915.2 Septoria petroselini | reverse complement strand
AGCATCCAAAGATGCCTGAGCAGCCAGCCCAGCCACCGGCCAACTCGCCACCAAAGACTCCTGAGCAGCCAAATACGCCTGAGCACCCAGTTCAGGCTCCGACGTACTCGCCACCAAAGACTCCTGAGCAGCCCAAGAACCCTGTGCAGCCAGTTCAACCTCCTGTCTACGAGACCCCAAAGACTCCTGAGCAGCCAAAGATCCCTGTGCAGCCAGTTCAACCTCCTGTCTACGAGACCCCAAAGGTTGGTCTTCATTGAGCGACCCGCCAAACCACGGACAAAGCGCTAATACATGATACCAGAAGCCCGAGACTCCTGCCCCAGAGCAGCCAAAGTACCCAGTGCCATACGCTCCAGGTATGTACATTCCGAACATGGACTATTCGAATGACAGCTGACATGTTTGTCCTAGTCTACCACCCTACTGGCACTGGCGCTCCAGTTCCTCCCAGCTCGTACCCAACTGGAACTGGCGCAGGCAAGCCATACCCAAGCTCTCCAGTGCCATACACTGGTGCGGCTTCGGCACTCAACGCTGCCGGCCTCCTGGCTGGTGTGGGCGCCATTCTCGCTTTCTTCCTCTAAGCGGTTCGCTCCTGACAATGTACGGGTCATATCCTGCCACTGAGCGTTGATCTCGACAGTTATGGTCATGACCTCGCGGCCGCTTGGACAACGGAACCAAGCTGTTGGAAGAATCTCTTCTGTGGTTGATGCGGTTGGTACCATTTTAATGTAATGCAAGAACATGGCTGGGGCAGGAAGATTTGGCAGCGTGGCAAGATAGTGTCAATCTCGTACATGTACTATACAAAGTTGGGGTTGTTGTGTATGTTCATCTTGCTTGTTGTGCCTGCACACTTTTACTGTTTCTACTGATCTGTGTGCTGCAGGGTCGGTATCCTGGCTTGTCTTTCAGAGCGTTTTGTACAATCTGCTTCGTAGCCTACTATCTTGGTTCTCTTCACACTCGCGGCCAAAGATGATCGTGACCAGAGTCTCCTTCCATCAGAGTCATCCCCATCCAGAAGGGAGTGCAATCTAGACGGCAACAACGGAACTCTCCTGACGCCATGACAAAAGTCTGTCCCTGAATTGATGCCGGCAATGCAATCAACTTTGACTTCAGTATGACCGGGTCACCATGCCCACGCGACATCACATCACATCCATCACTTTCCAGACTTTGCAGGGCCAGCATGTCCATACGACGAGGCGTTTGTTGAAATTTGATAATAATAGGCGGCAGGCCGTTGAAATAAGGTATTGACGTATCCGCTCAGCTCGTGCGCTACACGACCCTTTTTTTTCGGTCTGGTGGGCGGAAGAATTGATGATGAGATGGCGTGTAGGTGCCGGTCGGGAAGATCTTACGATGCGCGGCCGGGTCGTAAACGGGCAGAGGTCCGGCTGTCTATCCGTAGCAGATGGAGGGCCGACTAGCTTGGATACGACTAGCACGAAGGACAGTGGAGTAGAGGAAGGAAGAGGAAGATGGATGCCATTTCTGCCAAGAATTGTGGTGAGAGGCGTGGGATGGTCGCGGGAGTGCGCGAACATCGCTGCTGCTGATGCTTTTGCGAAGATTACAAGAGAGGTGACTCTCCGATCAATCCGTTCCATGTCGTTGTGTTGATTAGGTGCAAGAGAACGATGTCGCCGTCTTGTGGTCTGTGCGTACACTGTGGATCAGAGGACGTGTGCGTTCACTGTGTACCAATGATCTCAAATATACGCGCTAGAGTCGAAGCCTCAAGTTTCCGCGTGGCTCGACCTCGCTTCACTGTGTTCTTCGCCCACTCCAGCTATGCTTCACACGCAGAGCATGAGACAGGGCGCTCGCGGTACCTGCCGGCTGCTAGAAACTTGACGAAGCGCGGGAAGGCGAGATGGCGCAAAAGAGCAGGCACGAAGATAGCAAAGCGGACAGTACAGAAGCAATTCTGCATCGTAGAGGGAGGGCTATGGAAGGAAGCATTGCAAAGGTCTCTGAGATCTCTGCATGGCTCTCATAGTCGACATCCGCAGCCTAGGCGAAGCTGTCGTTCCTTCCTATACACATGGTTCCTTCCTATACACATGCTCTGCACTTTCCATGCGAGGCTCACATGAAAGAGGCAGGAGCACTCTCGGAACTGAGAAATCACCGCAACGGCTGCCTCTTAGCCCTTGACGAACGGCGAAACCTGGAGATATCATCACAGTCGTCAGAAGTCACGAGAATGGCAGATCTCTCCTCCGAAACCAGCGGCAGTAGCAGCGTCTCCTACGGTTCCTGCGAGCACACACATTGCTAGGTAAGGACTGGACGCTCATATGGGCCAACTTGGAGCAATAAGACCTATCGCGACGTTACAGTATCCGCTGTCTACTGCTGATTTGATAGACATGAAAATGAGCTGTCCCTCGAGCCATGATGGCATCACCATGTAGGCCAGACGCAAGCCAAGCCTGGTGCCCGTGCCACTCACAAACAAACTGGAATTTCAAGCTTCCACTTCTTCTCCGACCAGCACAAGCAAAGACTTCGATTCGACTCGAATCGCCATCTCTGTGCATGCGCTCAGCTTCGACCACTGAGACGTACCTGATGCGCCAATGCGATCAGTGCTGTACCGATTTCCAACACTGAGGTAGATGTGAACCGCCGCCGGCGATCGGTTTGCTATCAGGCAAACACTGCGACAGATCCGAACCTTTCCTTGGGCGGGTTGCTATTACTTCGCTCGTGCAGCACTTTTGAGGTGAGACCCGGTCCGAGTTATCTCACTTACTAAGGCCTTTGTGGTCTGCGCTTCCTGAGCCTCACCTGATCGACAGATGGTATCTATCGGCATTGTCACATTTAGATACGAGTCCGTCAGAAGCTGAAATAATAACACCATCTGCGGCGCAAATGAGTCATTTCGAGAAGATTCACGCCCAGGACGCGGATGATGAGAGTAATTGGGCCCCATCAGAGAGCATTCTCGGTTCTATGTTGTCCGATACTGAAGGCAACATCTTTGAAAAAGACTTCGACGGCAGTCAGTCTATGCAGTACACTATCGACCAGACCTGGTTGCTTCTGAAGACCAGCTGGCGCTCTGCATCCACAGCACCAACTCGAGCCGACAAGAACGCGTTCATCCGCAGTCTGCTTATTATAGCCGCATACCACAAGCTGGGTTGGACGCCCGAGGACTACGTCTGGTCCACAAAGGCTTCTTGGTTGACAGCTTTGGTGTTTGCGCATGCATATGCCCACTATCAGCTTGCAATGCAGGGGAACTCATGGCCCGAGACAGTAGATAAGCTTGAAGAGTCTGGACGAATCTCAGCCGTTGTGGCTGCAATACAAGTGGCTCATGACGAGAACCACTCCGTTGGAGACTTTCTGTTGACTGGTCAAGCCTTGCTCCGACTGTTCGACCAAATGCCGCCGGGTACAATTCAAGACATCTGGGCGGAGCTCCGGGGACTCATGCGGCAGACTGATCTCGACTACTGGTGTGCGTTGTCCGAAAAGCCTCAGGTCCTTCCGAAACTGCGCTGCTCGACACGCTCTGATACCGACGGTGAATTCCTTGATCTCCCATACACCACTCACGCGGACCTATTCATCAGCCGCCACGGAGTGACACTCGCGCACACCGAGGACAGCAAAGGTGCACGCTTCCTCATCAGCTACCAAGGCAAGGCGGCTCGCCTTCGGGCAGACTTGAAGGTCTATCAGGACTTTGAAAAGGCGGGCCAACCCAGCGACTTCAGAGGCAAGCAGTTTTCTCGTTTCACGAAAGTCGAAGGCATGTGCTACCACAACATGTCGACCGAAGAAGATTACAAGCTGTGTCCGACCCTCCCTGTGTACAACAAGAGGCAACCTGTTCAGGCATGTGCTTTGGTTTTGGACGGAAATAGGATCAAGGCCGATCCCAATGCCGAGGACATATTACCGCTGGGCAAATCTCCGGCTCACGCCAACATCAGCAAAGAGAACAGTCCGCAGTTTCCTGCGCTATATTTCGGATTCGACTCGCGTGACGGTGAAGCTGGAAAGCTGAAGCTGGGAGTAACACCCGACATGTGCGATGTATTCGAGGTCAGAACGTCAATTTGGATGCAGCCATCTGAATTCGAGGAGGCTTGTCACGACCAAGCATTCCTGTGGCCAGGTCCGAGCTCGGAAAGATCCAAACGCGCAGTCATTTGGGCGATCGAGTTCACGATCGTGTTGCGGCAGAATCACAAGTTGCGTGTGACGAGTACCTCGGTGACCCTGCCTCATGACTTGAGCCCCGGACTTCGCGATGTTGCCGATGGCCTTCTCAAAGCTCGTCGTATCAACGCTGTTGTGTTGACAGACTCCAGGACTTCGCTTGGGTCATTCGAATTCTTTCGCGCAATACTCCATTCGAGCCAGGTGGTGGTCGGTAGGTCTGTGAGCCTTTGGCAATACTACACTGGCTTGATCGAACTATCAGACCCTCCGAGGGACTACACCTCACACCTATTAGGGCGATTGATTGAATTGCGCCGCAAGGCAGGTTTCCGATTGTACCCGATTACCTCTCGAGAACGCCCGAGCAGCTCGAGCAGGCCACGCCAGTGCAGCGCCAGCAACACTTTTCCACGCTGGTCGTCAATCCCAACCGTGTTTGTATTGACGAGCTGGTCAAAATTTGTGCTATCGGCATCATGCGCAGGGCCGAATGCACGATGCTTAGCAGTAAGCCTCACACGGAGATCTGTTCCTACGCTGAGATGGCCTGGGAGGTCCACGGCAACGATGAAGCGCCGGGTTTACATGGCACCTTGTTCCTCGGATTACCACACGACATACCTGTGGAGCTCATACCAACACTTGGCGCAGAGCTGCAAGTTGCTTTTCCCCAGGCAATGGACGCAGAAGCAGCAGATGCACACCGGAGCAAGCGCAGGAATCTGAGTGGAGAACAAGCCCCGAAGCCTGATGTCCACGCTGCTGTACTCGTAGTGGATCACTGCTTGGAGGGTACGCAGTTTGAGTTCAGCTTTGAAGCGCAGCCAAACACCGCGCTGTGGGACTGGCTTGGCCATCAAGTCCTCGCGAACGGCAAGGGTTCCGGCAACCACCACGCACGGTTCAGCTTCGACAGTGAAGCATACATGGATGACGATTTGGAGTCACTACGACGGCTAATGAGACTACTGCAGCCAGCAGTGAGCAGCGGCCGTCCTTCTTTTGACGTAGTGGACCGCTATCTGAATCGCCGTGATACCCCTTTCTCAGTGGAAGCCTTTCCAAACGACCAGAGAAGCAGAATATCACCGAGAGCCTTTGACGGGCTGGAAGAGTTCCTGCTTGGCGAAAGTAGCTTCCTTCACCCCAAAGTACCAAAGCTATATGCTAAGCAGGCCGATGTCTTCAAGACTCTGACTAGCAAAGTGGCGTACGGGTACCAGAATATCCAAGGCCCCTCTGGAACTGGCAAAACTGTAGCTACGATACGAGCTGCTGTTCTGCTGGCCACTGCCCGCAAGATCCTGATCGTCAGTCAAGACAACACGACTGCAGACGCTACGCTCGGGAAGTTGGCAGAATTGCTCTCGGCAGTATCAGAAGTATTTCCAGAGATCACTCACAAGCTTCGGATCGCGAGGCTCTATCCTGAGGGTCAGCATCTCTACCACGAACGCCTTTCGCCAATCTTGAACAAGCCTGAAATGTTTCAGGGCTCTGATGAACACTCTCAGATCTACGGTGATTTCAGAGTCGGCGATCATAAGATGGCGCTGGGTCGCATCGCTTTTCGATTTGCACAAACACACACCAGTCAGGCGTGTGAGGACTACAAAAACGCCTGGTCGAAGATGAAGAAGCAGATTGAGCGCGGCTCCAAACCGTCTCCAGCCTTGCGTAGCTACTTCGATGAAGTCAATCAGAAAGTCTATGACCAAGTGCTCGTCAACACTGACATAGTCGTCGCCACGATCGATACTGCCGAGAAGTACCTGAGCGAATCGAAATCCGATTGGAAGGCGTCGGTCCAGATCATCGACGAAGCGGCGAAGACGACCTTTTTACAGGCGCTGAAGACAATCTCTGGCCCCATCGCGCCCGAGATCTTGATCACCGTTGGAGACCCGAAGCAGACTTCGCCCTTTGAGATATCGATACTGGAAGGTCACCAGGAGATGCCCATAATGGGCCAGAGCGTAACAGCAGTCCTCAATCATAAAGCCATGGTGCTTGACGAGAATCGAAGAACCACCAAAGATTGTTGGTCGTTCTCCCGAAAATACTACGCAACTGGATCTGGTGGTATCGATGTGCGTAGTACGGTGGATGTGAGTGGCCATCCCCTGGTAGCAAAGTTGTCTGCAGCGGTGCGCAGCAACCCCTACATCTTGAATGGTATCCTAGCTCGATCCGACGTCGATCTCAAGCGACACCACCAATTCGCCCTCCACGTGGACTCTCACCAAGAGACTGATCTGGACGAAACACCAGCGATACACGCCCAAGACGAACAGCGTACCGCATCGTGGACAACTGCCACTGCGCATACCACCAGCTTCACGCGCAAATCTTGGCCCAATCGCAACAATTGGCTTGTCAACGACGCAGCTGTGCAAGCTACAGTGGATCTGATCGAACAAGCGGGCATCGATGCAGCGGATATGGTGGTGCAAGTTCTCCACAAGGCACATCTGCCAGGCATCGTTGGGGCGCTGAAGAAGAAGCTCCGCCGGGAAGATCTGGCCAAACTCGTCGTTGTGGCTGCTGGCAATGCCCAAGGACTTGAGCGAGATGTGGTGGTCACAGCTGTCGGGCCATGTGGATGCTGCAGAGGATGGCCGGCAAATAACTTGCTGAATGTGGCAATGAGTAGGGTGAGGGTCTTCCATTTCATCTTCATGAACCTCAAGTGTGGCGGATGCAGAGGACCGATTGATCAGCAAGGTGGATTTTCCGAGCTTCGTCGCCATCTGAGCAACGGCACCATTATGGACTGGCCTAAGACCAGCGAGATACCCATCTCCGGCGTGTCGCCTCACGAGCAGCCGCGCTCTTCTCTCACCCCAATCCAGCACACGATTGTAAGCACGCCGGCATTCGGCTCTCTCGTTCCTTTCGGAGGCGTACAGTCCAGTAAATCTCCCTTCAGCATGCCACCTCGCACGCAGCTGCTCGGTTCCCAAGTATTATCTGGTCGCACACCAAGCTTCAGTGTTGTTCCAGATACGATGACCACCATGCCTGCATCTGGATCCGTTCGCAAGCGAATGAGATCAAACTCTCCTCACCAGAGCCCACCAACATCTTCTCTGCAGCCTATGGCTGCATCCTCCCAAGAGACCGACGTCCGACATGTTGAGTCTGGAGCAACTAATTGGGAAGCTGCAGCTCAAGGTCCTGCGAGCAAGAAGCTGACGGGAGAAGAGGCGTGGGCTTTGTTTAAAGCGAAGGAACAGAAGAGCGAGGAAGAGAAGCAGACGGTCGAAGAGAATCGATGAATCGAAGAGAGGGAGCGGTACGCAGGAACGAATTCACGAGTAGGACGGAGAGGATGTATCAGCTGGAGATGCCTGAGAGCATGCTGAACCTGTCATGGTAATGTAGACATGCAGTCCACAGAAACAGCGTGACGTACTCGCAATTTTGTTTGATACAAGAGCATTGTCGTTGCCCAAATTCCTGATCCTCTCCCACAAAACCGATGAGCTCGTCTTCGTGATAAAGTAGCAATACCCCTTCATGATCTCGGTGACACGTTACCTGCTTCGCTTCACACAGAGTCATTGGCCTCGACTTTCCCACCGCGCCCTTGATCACCATCACTTTTCACCTCTGTCATGTCTCTCGTCCACGCAAGCCACTACCGAACACAAGAACGTCCTGCATACCACACCATCACTGCCCCTCCGCCTTCCTCACCGTCCCAATAACGCCCTTCATCCACGCAAAATGCCCCGGATTCGTCCCCAAACTACCTTCCGCCAATTTTCCCGTCTCCGGATCATACCAACAGCCATCAAGCTGACTCGCCCTCCCATACAGCTGCGTGTTCTGATTCCGCTCAATCCCCTCCTTCCACGCCTTGCAAACAACAGCACTATCAATCAAAACATTGACTTCCTGCGAGTGAAACCAGCTCTGCGTATCCTGATTCCCGGACCCTTGAACCGCAACACATTCATCCACAATCATGAGTTTGACATGGCAGGATCGCTGCTTGAAGTTGTTGTGGATTGGATGGTCCTGGTCGGCCGCGACGTAGTAGTAGATTTGGAGGAGCGGCTTCTCGTCCGGGCGCAGGTCAGCGTAGAGCGAGTTGGCATTCATCTCGTTTGTGCCGCCTTGGCCGGGGAGGAGCTCGCCGCCGTCGTTGTAGCCGAGACAGACGTAGTACGTGACTTTGACGCCTCGCTTGACAGCGGCGAGGAGGGCTGGGAGGAGAGGTGTGGCGTTGAGGTCGGGGGTTTGGATGAAAATGGAGTGGTTTGCGTTGCGGACGAGGGAGAGGAAAGCTTCATTTTGCGGCACGAAGACGGCGTCGTTGGTAATGTTGGGGTAGGGTTTTCTGGAGCACATGGCCATTGGGACGGGTTCTATGTTTGGGAGGGGTATGAAGGGGAAGAAATTTAGACTTCTGTCGCGATCTGATGCTGTCGCTTTGACAGAAAGTCCGGTCGGTTTGTTGAGGTGGCGCGCAACAGCATCGACGTGTGGATCACCGGGCGACAGAGGTCGTAGTAAAGACCGCATGCGCTCGATTTCGTCGCTCATGGTACTGTCGTACGAAGGATTTCCTGGCATATGCTCGGGCAGATCTGCTTGGGTAGGCTTCTCTGGGAGGCGAAAGGACCCGTCAGGCTCGAATAGTGCTTTGAAGCTCTGCTCCTGGTATGCCGGTGGTGGCTGGCTCGCAGCTGATGTTGTCCGACACGGCAGAGCAGGCTCAAGCTTGTTATGCCAGCTGATTAAGAATGTCTCCCAGATCTGTACGGTGTAACAACAGATTAGCGAGGTGCTCGAAGGACCCTTTGGCAATTGTCCGAATAGTGCACCCAAAGAGTCTACGATCGGTCCTTCAACGTGCGTCATCATTTCCAGATTGTCATTGTCTTGAATGTTGTTGCTCGACACAGTGGCAATTTGGCGATCAACGATCATGAATTTGCTGTGGAACGTGCCAAGTGGAGGGCGGTGGAAGTTCACTACAGCCAGATCGACATTTGGCATTTGCTCAGGTGGCGGGAGACCAACTCCAGGTGCTTGCCATCCATTTGAGTCGACGTTCTGGTGGTTGTTCAGTATCTGCTTCAGAGCGCCTGGACGAGATTCAGCTTTTCCGCGAGCTGGCGACGCGCAATTCCTGCCCTACCTCGATCAAACATGATCTTGACAACGACTCTCTCGCCTCGCGCGCCAGCACGCTTCGACAGCTCGATCAGAGCATCGTTGACGAACGTACTAGCTCCAGACTTCTTCCAAAAGTTGGTCGCCAACAAGACCTCCTTCTTGGCTCTGACAATCAAGTTGGACATGTGTCGTAGTTGGTCGTTGAGAGGTGCAATGATAGTCATTGGTACATAGCCAGTCGAACCTATGAGCGACGGCGAGACGCAGCCGGCAGTTGGATCCTGCTCGATGCATTGTAGGATATCGTGGAACGCATGTAGGAAAAGTTCACTGGGTTGAGTATGGCCAAACTTGCCGCAGCTTTGAGCCCATTCTAGATCGGTCTTGGATGGAGCGCCGCGTTGATCTGGTGCTGGCGTGACCTTGTTGGTGAGATGCTGGCACAAGTCAGATTGCCTTCAACATTGATGGAAGGGACCGAGGTGCTTTGCATCTTAACCGATGTCTTTCATTGAGACGATTTACATGACTCCCGAACAGGGCCTCAGCTATCTCGCCTGGTGTCTTGCCTGGATTATCCGCGTATTCGGTACTGACCGACGACTCTGAACAGCAGAGCTGCTCAATCTTACTGTGGTCCCGAGGATCCTTGCCAATCATCTTGCGCCGTCTTCCAGTGTCAGGCCAAGCTTTCGCCAAGGCACTCTCTGCTCAGTGGTCAATTCAAGTGAAGACGGACGAATCAGTCTCGGGTAGATGTGTAGGCGCTCAATCAGTAGTGATCTCTTGTTGTACTGCTCTTTGTCGCTCGGACAGACTATCATGACGTAGATGCGTACGTACCCAACTTGGTTGATTCCTGTCTCTGGGTCTGGAGCCGGCAAGCCTCCCGATCTAGCCGCTAACTGTTCGAAAAGTGCCGCAAAAGCTTTGATGAGGACGTCAAATAAAGTCAGCACGAAGTCGATTAAAATTGTCCACGGCACCCAGTAGCAATTTGCTTGCCCTCAAAGTTGTCGAGGAGGCTTTGTTTTGTCCAGGTCCCAGTGTTGATGTACTTCCGCAGCCCGGAAAGGTATTCATTGAGACGCCCCATAGTCATAGTCGTAGACGTAGCAAGCGACCTGTCAGTATTTGTAAGAAAGCTATCGCGGCCCGCAACAAGGGTGCGCATGTATCCCAACGCGTGTTCGAGCATCCTTCAGCTCAGAGCAGCTGCATGCAAAGAGAATGCCGGCTGGTCCGACACATCGGGTACGTGGTTGTCGTGCGAGGATGGGCACGAAATTGCGGCCGTGTTCCAGGAGCAAATGCTTCGGCTTCAGTAGCAAGGTCAGAAGCTTTTCTGCCTAAGTCTATACTCTGCAATCTGCACCTCTGGGCTTTCGCACAGATTGAATGGACTGTAGCACTGGCGTATGAACAGTCTGCATTCCGCCTTGCCAGACGCGTAGAGCTCAGATCCTTGGGTATCACTACGAGGGTGCATGCTTGAAGAGAAAAGACACAGACTCTCCATTGTGCGTCCTCCGAATCGCCTCTGCCAGAGTTGGGCTGATGTCGATCGTGTAGATCCTGTCGCAGAGCTGCTTCTTCTCTTCGTGCGGCACGGTGTTTGTGACCACCAGCTTCTTCAGCTGCCCACCGTTGAGCTTTTCGATGGCATTGCCCGAGAGGATGCCGTGTGTCACGATCGCCATGGCCTCCTTTGCACCATGCTCCATCACCACTTCCGCAGCCTTGACCAGCGTGCCGCAGGTGTCTGCCATGTCGTCCACGACAATGGCAATCTTGTCTCGCACATCTCCAACCAGTGTCATGCGCGACACCTCGTTCGGCCGCGCTCTTTCCTTGTGAATCAGCGCAAACTGGAGATCCAGCGCATCTGCTATGCTGGTGGCTCGCTTTGCGCCTCCTGCATCTGGCGAGACAATGACACAGTCCTTCACGTTCAAGTTCTCCCTGATCCACCGGAGCGTGCTAGGCTCTGCGTACAGGTTGTCCACGGGCACATTGAAGAAGCCCTGGATCTGCGAGGCATGGAGATCCATTGTGATGACATGGTTACAGCCTGCCGTCTGGAGCATGTTTGCCATGAGCTTCGCGGTGATGGGAGCTCTGCTTTTATCTTTCTTATCCTGCCTGGCGTAGGGGAAGTTGGGCAGGACAGCTGTGATGCGACGTGCTGAGGCGGTCCGGCACGCATTGATGAGGATGAGCAGCTCCATGATGTGATCGTTGATGTTGCCGGGCTCGGTGGACTGCAAGATGAAGACTGCGAGCGTCAGCGTCGTGTCGTGCTGCGGCGTGCTAGAGTGGTGGACAAGACATACCATCCTCGTCTCTCACCGACTCGCCGATGCTGATGCTCGACTCGTTGTTCGAGTACTGCAGGACCATGATCTTGGCCAACTCGATGCCCAGTCTGCGCGCACCCCCGTCAGTCCTGCCGCTGCGTTCTGTGCCTGCAGTATGGCTGTTGGATGTCCGCATTCGTACCTGTCGGCAACCAGCTTCGCCAGCCCGCCATGGCTGTTACCCGTCAGCAGCTTGATGCTGTTGGTGGTCGCCATGTTGCTGCGACTCGGAGCTGTACAGCAAAGTCAGACGCCGTTGCGTTAGTGGCATGGTGAAGAAGTTCGACTGACAAAAGTTCAGAAAGTGGTGGTCGTCAGGTGCTAGGAAAGAACTTTAAGTGCCCGCTCTTCCATGGGGGTTTTCTCCGACTTCCTACGGCAAGGAATAACTCAAGAGTAGGACTGGTAAAGTAGGCCGAGACGAAACAAGTGAACTGAAGCAGGTAGAAAATTTCACAGGAGCAGAACAGTCAACAAATGCAGAGACCGCATAGACAAAATGACAGTGACAATGACAGTGACAGAGAGCACATGGGTGAGAACGATTTTGTGCTGGGTGCATTTCCTAGCCGCGACCTGCGGCCCTGACTCTGCAGCTACTTCGTAAAAACGCTAAACTCACCCATCAACGCTTGATGGTGTGCCTGCAGCAGCTATCTCATTCATCACGAGTCCGTCCACGGTCCTCACTTGAGAAAACAATGCATAAACCCCGTCCCATGGCGCCATGTCAATACTTTTATTGCGCTTACTTGCGCATGCTGGACGCACGACGCTTCTTCAAGTCGGCAACCTTGGCCTTCTCCTCGGAGACACGCTTGTGGAGGACCTGGGCGTAGTCGTTCTGTGGACGGCGTCAGCATTGGCTCAGCGAGCTGGGAAAAGGCAAGAACTTACGGCGGCGTCCTTGGCGGCCTCTGCGCGGCGGCGCTTGAGTGCGACTCTGTGGCGCTTGTGCTGGAGACGCTGAGGAGTGACCAGACGCTGGATGCGTGGGGCCTTGGTGTATGCCTTGGCACCCTCCTTGCCCTCCTTGGGCTGGACCTCACGGCGAATGACGAACTTGCGAACCTATCACGTCGATACAAATTAGCACGGTGTTTCGGTCTCAGAGCTTGAGTGCTCGCTCTCGGGCAGAGGTTTCGTTCGTGCTCATGCTCGAGGCAAAACTTCGCTCATGCTCGAGGCAGAGACTCAGACTCAGCACACGCGCAAGGCGGGCTGGCGAAGAGGAGGTAGAGCCTCAGAGAGGTACTCACATCGTCTTCCTTGCTGAGACCGAAGAAGCGGCGGATCTTGGTCGCGCGCTTTGGACCCAATCGCTTGGGGTGTACGGTGTCGGTGAGACCCGGAATGTCTGCGTCGCCCTGCTTGACGATCGACAGAGCGAGGACCGACAAGTCCATGGCGACGATGCAGCCACGGACGGACTTTCTCTTGCGCTCTCCAGTGCGGCGTGGGCGGTAGCAGCTGTGGCCGTCGGCGAGGAGCAGGCGGACACGGGTTGGGTGCATGACACCCTGCTTCATTGGGAAACCCTGCTTGTCGTTGCCGCCGGTGATCTTGAAGATGTAGCCCTTGAACTCGTCGCCGACGCTGTCACCTGGGACTTCCTGGCCCATGCGGCGGTCCATGAAGACACGGAGCTTGCGCTCATCTTCGATGTCGATGAGCTTTTGCGAGCCGTTGGCTGGGAAGGAGATGTTGAGCTTCATCTTGACTCGTAGCCGTCAAGCGAAAAGCTGCTGTGGTTAGTGAGAGAGTGTCGGTGGTGGACGAGCGCGATTGTGGTCGAAGAACTTCTCCGTTCCAAAACTGCGTGGGACTTGGCACTCATTGACTTTGCGCTAGTTCTAGCGTGGCTGCCTGAGGCATACTACTCACTCTAGCGCCGTCCATCTCTATCTGTTCTATATCAAACTATTATTATCTGCTTTCCACCGCAACATGGTCATGCTCTGCTTTGGAAATGTGAACTTCTCCCGAGATACCCACTCAGACTCCTGCACGCTGACATTGTCCTCACCCTCGCTGTTCACCACATCCCACTGTTTGCCCCTCACGGTGTACACCTTTACGCTGCCAGACACGCCATCAACAGCAACTTCGAAGTCTTCTTGTAGATGCACATTGACCACCACCAGACTGACCCACTCATCATCGCTGATTGCTGCAGAGACATCCAACCACGGGGTATCTGCCGCCGCCTGCAACCATTTCGGCTCCGTCTCACCATCATACACCGGGCAGCTCACGTGTGTGGCGATTGTGTGCCCTCGCATGTACTTGCAGAATAGTAGGTACGGCCACCATGTTGCCTGCTTGAGGAGACCCTCCTTGGTCGTCATCAAGGGCGAGATCACGTTTACGCTTTGCGCAATGTTCGCCATGCCGACGTACTTGCTTTGCCGGACGAACACATTGAGCCACACCGCTACGGCCAAAGCGTCCGACAGTGTGTACTTCTCTTCCGCTCCGAGATCACCAGGAGCACGCTGAGGATCCCACACATTCCATTCGTCGAAGCAGATTGTCTGTCTCGGCACAGAAGCTGGCACGCCGTTCTGTATCCTGGCCAGGTCGATGAGGCCAGATGCAATCTCGATGGCCCTCTCGGCTGACCTGGGAGCGATTGCATTCTTCACCGGATCGTTGCTAGCGGTGTAGATGTGAATACTATGCAGATCGATCAGACTGGCGGTGATATTCCCGGCTCCCAAGGCGTGCTGGTCCCATCGAATACACTCCTTCAAAACATGGAAGTCCCACTCCGAATGACCGGTCTCGCCGCAGAGGATCAGTATGATGGAGGGATCAATCAGCTTTAACGCCTTCGCCCACTGGTACGCCTTTTTCGCATAGTCCTCCTTGGTCATCTGCTCGACCTGCCATGGACCCCAGCACTCGTTGCCTAGCGCCCAATACTTCACCTTGTACGGCTCTTCGCGACCATTGCTCCGACGCAGATTGGCATAGTACGTGTCTTGGCTGGAGTTGCAATACTCCAGCCATGCCATTGCCTCGTCGAGAGTCCCTGTGCCGAAATTGAGCGCGAGATATGGCTCTGTACCGACGAGTTCACACCACTTCATGAACTCATCTGTCCCGAACTGGTTGCTCTCGATGCCTAGCCAGGCGAGCTCTGGCCTTTTCGGCCTTTTCTCCCGGGGCCCAACGCCATCGATCCAGTGGTATGTTGCCAGGAAATTCCCGCCAGGATATCTGATGTTGGGCACGTTGAGCTCCTTCATTGCCTCGATGACATCTGAACGAAAGCCATGCTCATCAATCAAAGCCTTGTTTGGGTTATCTGGGTCATACAGTCCGCCGTATATGCATCGGCCCATGTGCTCAGTGAACCCGCCGAAGACATTGTCATCAATCTTCGACAGCTTACGATTCGAATACACGGAGATAGAGGGCTGCTTGCCGGGATCGAGCTCAGTGAAAGTAGTCATGGCGAGCAGGCGAAAATAGGTGCAGGGCAACGAGCAACTTTCAGATCGCTCGAGTGCGCCTCGACAGCGTCGTGGTCAAGTTTTCTTAATGCCTAAAAGCTGGTGTAGAGCTCCACCCACCAGACTGGAAGCTTGAATGCGTTGCATGTGGGTCCCATCCACATTCCTCACCTTTGTTCTCGCAGACCGAACAAAGTCCAGCCATGCAAGGCCAGCATGTTCGTGAGAGTTCCATGTGACAGATCCAACAGGTCCAGCAATGTCGCGTGCCTACTGGTGGAGTGTGATTGTCCGTCTCGCTACCGGTTCAAAGCCTGGCGAGCTCCACCGAGGCACGTTCCTCCACATGGGGATCTCCAGACTCACTCCACAGCAAAGCGACATTCCTTGAACCAACGCACAGTCGTGCGCTACTACGCATGTGGGGATCATGGGCCGTCGCCAGGCGTCGTGCCAAACATATCTAATACTCTGGAGGCATTCCTTCCGCACGCCCAATATTGAGCGCCACACAAAAAAGCATCCCACCCGCCCGGCTCAATGCCACAACAAAGACCGCGGCTAAGTTGAATAGATAATGTGAGACGCACCACCAGTTCGAAGGCCTTCGTCTTTCTCGATCACACACAAAAGCTCAACAGCGATGGCGCTCCCTCCGAAGTGGTACCAGGTCAGTCAATAGTAGACGTCTTCAGAAGCAGAGCATGGCTGATTGTGTTTCAAGTTCTTGGTGGCTGTCTTTGCCTCGCTCGGCTCTGTGCTCTACGGATATGACTTGGGAGTCATCGCAGGCGCCGTCGCCTCACAAAACTTCGTGAACACGTTCAACCCCACGGAGGCGGAGGTCGGAGCAGTCGTATCTGTCTTCACTGGTGGCGCTTTCGTTGGTGCTGGTCTTGCTGGCCCAACTGGAGACTACCTAGGGCGCAAGGTCACGATTTTGATCGGCTCGCTCATCTTCATTCTCGGCGGAGGTCTGCAAACAGGCGCCCAGGCGCTGTCGTACCTCTATGCCGGTCGTTTGATCGCTGGGATTGGCGTGGGCTTCCTCGTCATGATCATCCCTCTCTACCAGGCAGAACTTGCGCATCCCTCGATCAGAGGCCGAGTTACAGCTTTGCAACAGTTCATGCTGGGCATTGGAGCACTTGTCGCTTCGTGGATCAGCTATGCGACGTACACGTACATTCCAGATTCCAGCACCAGACAATGGCGAATCAGCTTGGGAATTCAAGTGATTCCAGCAGGCTTTCTGGCGGCACTGATCATGTTGTTTCCCGAGTCGCCAAGGTGTGTTCTGCAGAAGCGTTTAACACGTCATAGCACAACTGACAATTTCATGCAGATGGTTGATCGACCACGGCAAGCCAGAACTTGGCCTGAAGACTCTGGCCAGACTCCATGCTCATGGCAACGAGGACGACGCGTGGGTCCGAGCAGAGTTCGACCAGATCCAAGACATGATCACCTTTGAAAAGGAAAACGAGGCCAAGTCCTATATCGAGCTGTTCACGAACAAGTCTTCGTTCCGCCGCCTCCTCCTCGCGGTATCGATCCAGGCATCTGTTCAAATGACTGGAGTCTCCGCAATTCAGTACTACTCGCCTACTATCTTTGAGGAGATTGGAATCCCCGGCAGTGACACACTCAAGTACCAGGGTATTTCCAGCATCATCGCCATAATTGCACAGTTTTGCTGTATCCTGTTCATCGATCACGTGGGAAGGCGCTGGGCTATGATCGGCGGGAACCTGGCCAATTGCCTTACGTTCATCATCGCTACGATCCTGCTCGCGCAATACCCACCTGGAGTGTCGGACAACAAAGCGGCCTCGTGGGGGTTCATTGTCATCACTTGGGTGTACAACTTCAGTTTCTCCGCTACAAACGGCCCGCTGTCCTGGATCGTTCCTGCAGAAATATTCGACACCAAGACTCGATCTAAAGGTGTCTCAATTGCCACGATGACTTCTTTCGCTTTCAATACCATGATCGGCCAGGTTACTCCTATTGCCATTGCGAGAATCGGGTCGAAATTCTACCTCGTCTTTGTCGTCTGCAATTTCACCAATGCCATTTGGTTCTGGATGATCCAACCTGAGACTGCGAAGCGACCGGTAAGTCTAATTGCTACTTTACTCATACTCACGCTATCACGTGCTAACTTCAAGCAGCTTGAGGAGATGAACTACCTCTTCTCCAACGCGCCGCTGTTCATCCCGACCATGAATATGAAGGACTTTGACAATCACGATCTAGAGCATCGCGTACAGGAAGTAGAGAGGAAAGGCAGCGCCATGAGCCACGTAGAAGAGGAGAGATACTGAAAGAGAAGGCTGATGAATACATAGCGAGGGTATCCCAGAGCCATCGGGTTGTACATCAGGCTCACAAATCTTTTCTTGGCGCTGACCTCGGATCATTTTCTGCCGCTCTTGCGCTTCCTTTCTTGCACACATCACTAATCCACCCGGCCCTGCTTGGAATTTGTCTGTTCCCATTCCAGGCTGTTTCACGATTCTGTCATCGATCCTGAGCAGAGGCGTAGACTGCGATAAGCATCCTTGGTGGCGTTAGGATAGATGCGACCCCGGCGGCGTAATAGTTGCCCCGACTTGTCGGTATTTTTGGATGATATGTTGACCTGCGGCATCAGATGCCAGTAAGACAGCACTGCACACTAACGTCAAATGGGCAATGAGTAAGCGCGGTCGAGGGCGAAGTATGTGGTGGTCGTCATCTGGGAGCAAGTCCACAAGCGCTGGGGCGTTCTTGCTAATCACCTAGAAGCCATGCGTAATATATCAGCCAAACATGCTGCCGGCTAGGACCTGTTCAGTTGTATACTGACAACCCCGGAGTCTTGAAAAGCCAGAAATCAAGACTGCTCCGTCGAGAAAAACTGGAAGTTTCAAAATCTTACCATGGCTGAACCAGTCTTCAAGCCGTTCCTCCTGCCAAATGGCGCAAAGCTTAAGAACCGTATCATTAAAGCCGCAATGGAAGAACAATTGGCAGATGTCACGAATGGGAACCAGCCCTCAAACGAACTCATCAACCTCTACCGAACATGGGCCAAAGGCGGCGCAAGTCTTGTGCTGACCGGCCATATCATCATCGATCCGCGCGCCTTAGGGGCTCCAGGAGACGTCGTGCTCGCGGAAGACGGGCCCGGCCACGACGACGAGCAGTGGCGAAACTGGGCGAAAGCGGCCAAGTTGAATAACACACAGTTTTGGCTGCAAATCAACCATCCTGGACGACAAGTGAAGAAAGGAAGCGGGCTGCCGACGTATGCACCCTCCGCCGTAGCCATCGATCTGGGCAGGCTCAGCAGTTTGTTCGACCCACCACGGGAGATGAGTGAGGGTCAGATCTTGGAAGTGATCCAGCGATTTCGATGGGCCGCGAAAAAGGCAGAAGAGCTGGGCATTGACGGTGTCGAGATTCATGCCGCTCACGGTGTAAGTCTGATCTCCTCCTGCCGTAATGATGATGGAGAGCTAATATTTGCAGTACCTCATCTCGCAGTTCTTGTCACCCAAAAGCAACAAGCGCACAGATCGATGGGGCGGGTCCCTCGACAATCGTGCCAGGCTCCTCTTCGAGGTCATCAAAGCGATTCGTGAGGCAGTGTCGCCATCATTCGGAGTGGCTGTGAAGATCAATAGCGCCGACTTCCAGCGAGGTGGCTTTGACTCTGAAGATCTGAAATGGACTGTACAACGCCTCAACGACATGCAGCTCGACTTTATCGAGTTGTCTGGAGGCAACGCAGAATCGCCAGCAATGCGAGGTGCGAAGCAAGAAGACGACAAGCGAGCTGCCAGCACGATTGCGCGAGAGGCATATTTCCTCCAAGCTGCTGAGGAACTGAAGACGATCGCGAAAGTGCCTTTGGTGGTCACTGGAGGCATCAAGACGATAGAGACGGCAAACGCTGTGGTCTCCTCGTCCGATAATGTCCTAGCAGGCTTCGGAACAGCTCTTGGAATGATGCCGGATCTGCCGAACCGCTGGGCTGCTGGAGAGCGTCCTGAACTCAATCTGTCGCAGTCCTGGATACTGCCGGGAGTCCTGAAGATCGTGGCCGCCACCGCCTGCGTGACATGGAATCTTCATAGCATTGGAAACGGGAAAGCACCGAACCCTGCCGTGTGGCCAATTGTTGCTCTCATATGGTCGTCTCTTGCTGAGAAGAAGCAGATGGGACAGTACAAGAAGTGGGTTCAGCGCTTGCAGACGCCCGGAAAGGAAGCATAAGAGGCCGTTTGTTCCGGACCATGTGGCATTCCACATGGCATCACTCACAGCTTGCATAATGTCGCGTCATATTCAATCCTGCCGATCGACCCTAGACGATTGTGCAACGTGCAGGGGTGATGACGAACTTTGGCCGTCCGACATTGGACCTGTCCAAGCGCACATTTTGTTCGTTTACCATTCCTCAAACTTCAGTAGAGCGAGACACGATGCCTCGAAGCAGGTCGATGTCCTTTTTCACAGCCTCTTCCAGGCCTGCTTGGTGCTCAGAGCAATATACCGACGACCGAAACTCGCACCGCACTCGTACGCAGACATGGGTTGACGTCTCGCGCTAATGGATCGATCGCGTGGTGTCAGTAGTAGAAATAGAGTGAGCAGATCCCATAGACCGTAGAGAAGATCCAATACCCAGCAACGCAGCATCCAGAAATCATGTTCTTCAGCACACCAATCGCCGTCCTCGTAACACGCCTAGCGCTAGCATCAGCGAGATCGCTACCACTACTCGAAAGACAAGGAATTAGCTGCCTCCGCGTCGGAGACTCCGCGACTGCGAGGTGGACGAATGCGGCTGGCCAAACTTGCACATTCACCACCACCGTGGGCAGCAACTTTGGTCGAAATAGTGTCAACGGCGGAGAGTAAGCTCGAAACAACGCCCAATCCTTCTCAAGATGGCGTGCTGACAATGAGGCCAACAGTTATGGCTGCAATGGAAGATGCGGAGCGAGCTGCGGCGGAGCGTCGATTGGTAATGTGTACACGCAAGATTGCCTCTCGCATGACATCTGCTCGTGGTTCGAGAACGCATCAGGCGGGGCGAGGTATGGACTTTTTGAGCCGTTATCGCGGTCGCAAGTTGCAGCTGACTGAGTATTGCCTAGTGATGTAAACTGCGGTAGAGCATTCACTGCTGCCGTCGACGACACCGCACTCGGAGCCGTGAATGGATGCAGTCAGACCAATCCCAGCAATAGTGCCTCGCCACCAAGCAATCGGCCGTCATGTTCGTAAATTGCCATAGATTGGGAAGATGAGATTTTACAATGTAGAGGTTCCTGTCAGATATCTCTCCACTGCCTTCTGTGATGTCGCGTCTCTGTGAGGTATGTGGCCGGTGAGACGAGTATTCTGGTCAAGTGAGCAACTACACTCATATCTTACCAGCCTAGATACGTAGCATCCTCGTGCGAGCTTTTCGGGCGCTGCGTGGTAGACTGGTAGGTGAAGTCATGTTTGGGGAGGAGTGCAAGTTGGAGTTTGTGAGTTATGTCTGTCTGAATCATCTAGGCTCCGAAGTCTTGGCACTTTGCTAGCGCGTCTTGTTCGTGTTGCCATCGCGTTCTCTTCCTGCATCATCGAAGTCAAGATTCTGATATCGCCCAAAGAAGCAGCAGCAATGGCTCTCCTCGTCGACAAACACCGCCCACGTACCCTCGAGACGCTGTCGTACCACCCCGAGCTGTCCGAACGACTCCGCGCCCTCGCCAACAGCGGCGACTTCCCACATCTGCTCATCTATGGGCCCTCGGGAGCTGGCAAGAAGACGCGAATCACAGCAACGTTACGTGCGCTCTATGGCCCAGGCGTCGAAAAGATCAAGATCGATAGCAGGGTCTTTCAGACCACCTCCAATCGAAAGCTGGAATTCAACATTGTCTCCTCAAACTACCACCTCGAAATCACACCTTCAGATGTGGGCAATTACGACAGAGTAGTGGTCCAGGACCTGCTGAAAGAAGTGGCCCAAACACAGCAAGTAGATCTGTCAGCAAAGCAGAGATTCAAAGTGGTGGTCATCAACGAAGCAGACCAATTGACACGAGACGCTCAAGCCGCTCTGCGTCGGACAATGGAAAAATACAGTCCTAATTTGCGCCTCATTCTGCTAGCGAACAGCACATCCAATATCATCGCACCAATTCGGTCACGTTGCCTGCTGGTTCGCGTGTCTGCGCCATCCGAAGCGGAAATTTGCGAAGTGCTTGCGAAAGTCGGCAGGGATGAGCGGTACACGAGCTGCGAGCCGTTGGAGAAGAAGATTGCCCGAGAGTCGAAGAGGAACCTGAGACGAGCACTGCTCATGTTTGAAGCCATACACGCGCAGAACGAGCAGGTCTCGGAAAAGACGCCAATCCCACCGCCTGACTGGGAAGCATTGATCGAAGTCATTGCGAAAGAGATTATCGAGGAGAGAAGTCCAGCAAGGATCCTGCAAGTGCGAGCCAAGCTGTACGACCTGTTGACGCATTGCATCCCAGCTACGATCATTTTGAAGGTATATTTCGCGAGGTCGTTGTGGTGGCATGAACTGACAATGCTCTAGACGCTCACGTTCAAGCTCATGCCGAAGCTGGACGACAGCCTGAAACCAGAGATTGTGAAGTGGGCAGCATTCTACGAGCACCGCATCCGCATGGGGTCAAAAGTCATCTTTCACCTGGAGGCGTTTGTGACCAAGTTCATGCGGATATACGAGATGTACGTACGGATTGTTGTGTGAACCGACAGGCAGCGTACTGACTCCAGCCAGGAACTTCTTGGGCATGGACCTCGACGACGATTTATTTGACTAGAACAGGTCCTGACGCTCATCGTCACATGTGTTCGGGTTTTAGCGCGGCGTTAGCGGTGTGGTGGATCAGTGCGTCATGGTTACTGCTTGCCAAATGGTTCCAGAGGACGTGCAGCTCAACAGTCGAACCTCCCAACTGAATACACAATCCTCACTTTCCAGTTCCATAAAGCAGTAGATCTGACCCAGACAGACTATCACAACCAATAATTACGACCACAAACGCCAGCCCCACACAAACCTCAGACACCATGTCCTCCAACCTCATGGACACCGAGAAAGGCGGCGAGCAAACGCAGTACAGCAGCACCTCACCACACCAGACAGTCCCTCTCACAATCTAAACTAACACGCGCTCTCTCCCCTCAGATACGAAGCCGAACACACCGACGTCCTCCCACCAGCGAAATCTACCGGCCAACTCAGCTCTTCTTCAACCTCATCTGACTTTTCCTCCTCCGCCAAAACAGCCACAGCCACAGCCGAACAAGGCGAAAAAACAGCCGAGAAGATCCGCTACGGACAGAATATCTCCGAGAATGGAATGGGCGGGTTCACGACTGGGTTGGAGGGGAGTGCAGCTGACAGCAAGAAGGGGGAGAGTGAGATCGAGGGTGGGAGTGAGAGTGGTGCGAGAAAGGTGCAAGGGTATGGTGGGGAGGCGGATCAGAATCGGGAGATTGGAGCGTAGGTAGAGGAAGGAATTTTGAGATGGGCTGAGGGATCCTATGGACGAGGATGAGGATGAGTTTAGTCTATTTTACGAGTGCTTCGAGAATTATCGTTGATTCGCTAATGGAGCTAGACACTCGTCGAAGAGACAGTGAGTGCTGCTGCCGAATCTGTCAAAGCTGATGGGATTCAGCGAGTGCAATTCTGAACGCATCAAAACAGCCCAAGCTATACATCCTATTGCGGCGGTGGAGATTGTACAATCGTTGCTTCTCCTTCATTCCAAATTCGGAACGATAGACAGACAACAAGAAAGGAACTAAGTTTTGTCCGTTACCACTACGTCTAGAAGAACGAAGAAGAAGGAACTGGACGAGACACTTGCTCGACGCCAGAGAAAAGCCGAATGTTACGGCACAGCTAATACTGGCGCACTATCGTCCCTGAACAATATCATCCGCGATCTTCTCGCCTAGAGCATCTGGGAAAAGTCATTAGCATGTATTAGGCACAGACCAGAGGGAACCCTTACAGATCACAGATTGCGGATGCCCAGGTGGCAAGAATGGGAACGAGGATGCATCGACGACTCTCAGACCTTGGACACCGTACACGCGAGCCTTTGAATCAATGACAGCCATTGCATTATCACGCGAGCCCATGGCACCTATTCTCGAGATCAGCATGGCATCATGTGAGCCGATATAGCGAACGGTCACTCACAAGTACACGAGGCATGATATACAGTCGTCACGCCCTTGCGAATGTACTCTTCCAGCTCGGCATCAGTCGTCACATTCATTCCCGGTCTTATTTCTTCTCCATTCAGGATAGGTTGAATGGCTCGAGTTCCGAAGAAGTCGCGGCCTCGCCGGACAGCTGTGATGGCCATCTCAACATCGATTGAATTGGTCAGCCATCCGACATCAATGATAGGAGCATCATTTGTGTCGTTCGAAGACAAAGCAATGCTGCCCTTGGACTGGGGAGTTATCAGTGCAGTCGAGATGGACCCATTTTGGGCGCTGCCGACAACATATTCGAAATCTGGCCAGTCCGCGGGATAATCGTCCAGAGTATCCAGAACTTTGCCAGTTACGCTGTCGCGGTATTTTGCTGGAAGCTTTTCCCAGCCTAGATAGTCGGCATGCTGGCTAGCAAAGATTCCAGTCGCGTTCTTCCTGTACAGGTCCTCGAAGTGGCGAGCAATAGTGGCATTTCGCAGGTCGTTCGTGGTAGTGACATCGACACGATAGATCACTCGAATTAGGATGTGATCCTCCATGTTCTTGCCCACACCTTCGAGGTTGGAGATGACGCTAATGTTGTGTTGCTCCAGCTCAGCTGCTGGACCGACTCCGGATACCATTAGAAGCTGAGGACTTTGGAACGCACCTGCAGAAACAACGACCTCTTTCGTCGCCGTCAAGGTGTACAACTGACCATAGCTCTCCACCTGAACTCCTGTAGCGGTCTTGTTGTCATCGAAAAAGATCTTCTTGGCGAGAGTATGAGCATAAACCTGCAGATTGGTGTTCTCATCATTCAGATGCCTCCTCAAGAACGTCGCCTCGCTGCTTGCCCGAGTCTGGTCATCCGGATCAATTGTCAACGGGCAATACTGATGTCCAATCAGATCTCCTCTATCAAAGTCCTGTATCACTGGTAGACCGAGTTCGTTCAACGCCATCTGTCCCCAGGATGCGAATGGTGTCGCCCAGTTCGAATGAGTAACATGGAGAGGACCTCCATTGGCACTGTATGCTCCAGCCCCAGGCTCTGGTACCGAAGCATTCGCCGCACGAATTGCAGTGTTCGGAGCAGTGTAGTTTACGCTCTTCTGGTAATACGGCAGAAACGCATCCCAGTTATAGCTGCTGTCATGGACCATCTGAGCCCACCTTTCGTGACTTCCTCGCGTAGGTCGTTGATAAAGCATGGCGTTCAAGGCACTGGTACCGCCCAGAGTCCTGCCTCGATCATATCTGACAGTTTGGTTGTATAATTGAGGTTGGGCTTTAGTCATAAAGTTCCAATTGTTGCCGATGTTTCCCAGGTTCTCGACATAGTATCCTGGTGTTATGGTACGGTTGCCGACTGCATTTTCGTAGAAACCACCAGCTTCGACAAGGGCTACTGAGTAGTTTGCTTGAGCGAGACGAGTGGCTACTGTCATGCCTCCGGGACCTGAGCCTACGACTACATTTAAGCTGAAGTCAGGAATGATCCTCGTTTGTTGGCTATAGTAAGTGTACTTGACCAACTTACAATCAAAAGTCGCATTCTGTCCAAGGATGCCAAAGTGATTGGTGTAAGATATCGAACCGAACTCGAAAGCCAAAGCGGAGCTTAACGTGTTTGATAAGTTAGTGAGCCAGATAGGTTAGTGAGCCAGTCCCATCTCGTATCCAATTCCACCACCCAACGCGTCCATTACTCCATCATTTTACGCGATGGCACCTCCAAACGAAGACTGTATTCAGAATGCTGTTCGTGATTACCTATTAGGTCGTTTTCTAAGCGTGCGACGCGCTGCAACTGCCTACGGAGTCGATCATATGACGCTGAGTCGGAGGCTCAAAGGAACGCGTCTATAGGCTGGTACACCACATAACAACAGAGCCTTGACTCCGATTAAAGAGGAGGTGGTTTATTAGAAGATCCTTGACCTGGATTCACGTGGTTACTCGCCAACATAGGCTATAATCAGAAGCTAGGCCTCCTTAATAACTAAGGCACGGAATGGACAAGAGGTTGGCTAAAGATAGGCTTATAACTTTGTTAAGCGTTACTTAGGCTTGGAAACACGGTTGTTACGGAGGCTCTCAAACTAGAGAGCTAAGAATAAGGATCCAGAGGTTATTATAGAGTGGTTTAGGCTTGTTTAGAACATGATCGCCTACTATAGAATTATATAGCATAACATTTACAACTTTAATAAGAGTAGATTCAGACTTGGATACTATTAGAATACTATAGTTATTACTGCTACCGAGCGTAGGCAACGACCTAAGGCCCTGGTTTCTGATTCAATATAGTAGTAGACAGTTATCGCCTATATTAATATAGAAGGCTAGTTAGTACCTCTATATATTATCTTCTTAGGCAAGGAGATGAACAGGGCCTGGTTCTACTACCTACTACTAATATAGAAGCTTAGAGTAAGTCTAAAAGGCTAGATATCCTTTAATTACGTAGTCTAGTAGATCTAGTACTTTAATGACTATACTAAGTATAGGACTATTAGTTAGAAGAGGCTCCTTATTCTAGATAGCTATAATAGTTATATGACTCCGGAATTTAAGTTATTCTATAAGGAATAAGGCATTATTACCCTCTATATACCGCTATATTCTTCTTACTTATTATAGCCTCTAGACGTTAGCTGTTTTAGTCTATTAAAGAAGGCATATTTAGCTAGAATCTAAAGGCTTAGTATAGTTAGTATTAAGGCTAGGCTAGTTAAACAAAGTATATAGTTAGATATATAATATGTCTATCTATGTCTATCCGCCTTAAAGGATAGCTACCGGCCCGTCCCTAGCCCGTAGCTTAGCCTACGGGCCCTGGCCCGCTAGCCCGTAATAACTACCCCCCCGTTTATAAATCGAAAACAGCTATCCCTAGCTAATAGTAGTATTACCGAAGTAGCGCGGCCTAAAGCCGTATACCTAATCTCTATACTTAAAGCCGTTCTACTATCCTATCTACTATCTATATCCGCTATCCGTATCCGCTATCTTTTCTATCCTATCTACTATCCGTATCTATTATCTCTTTTATCCTATCTACTATCTTAGATACTTAGTCCTTACCCTATAATAGGTCTAAGTTAGCGTCTTAGCCCGTAACGTCCTCTATAAGGTCCTATACTCCGAAGTTATTACCGGCTATAAAGTCCCCTATAAGGTCCTATACTCCGAAGTCGTTAGCGGCTAGCCGCTAGACAAAGAGCCCGGTATAGTTCTTAGCGGCGGTTTTAGATAGGCCTATAGCGCGGGGGATATCTATAAGGTCGGCCTAGGATAGCTTATCTAGCGGTACCGGTTCCTTAGCTAGTTTGCCCTTTTCGTAGGCTAGGTAAGAGGAGATAGGCCCGAGTTAAAAGGTAGCGTATATAAAGTCTAATTATCTATCTATCTAGTACTACTAAGCTAAAGAGTAGGGCGGCCTTCCGTCCCTACCGTCCGGCCTACCCGTCGGTCCTTACCGTAATAGTACCCCCCCCCCCGGAGCCTAAGACTAGGCGTCGACCGCGACGCTCGTACTATAGTAAGTATATTCGGAGTAGTCCGTTATTTTTTATTAATTTCCTACGTATAATTATAGCGGTAGCTCGTCCGTCCTATCCGCCCTTATTATACTTATAGCGGTATCCCGCGCAAGTATAGTAGCGTCTCGTCTTTTTTTTTTTTTTTTTTTTTTATCGTATTCCTACCGCGCAATTATAGTAGCGTCTCGTCTAGTATGTTTACTCGTCCGCCCTCGTCCTACTTACTACGGTATCCTCCCGTTTACCCGTCTAGTATCTTATTAAGCTAAGAGGAGTTACTCTACTTAGTTACTCGCTCGGACGTTCGAGGCTTCTTCGTCGTACGTATCGGAGTATCGAAGGCCTTTCGCTTCTTCGACGTCGCGTCCTTCGGCGTCGGCGTCGCGTCCGGTAGGTCGTATAGTATAGAATTACCGTCCTCCGCCTTATAGTACGGCGCGATAGATATCGGTAACTCTAGGCCCGTACGTAGTACCTTATAGATATATAAGCGGGGGTCCGAGCGCTAGGCTACGTTTAGCTATTATAGGCGGTAGAGTAGGACGCGCTTAGATAGGCCGGCGTTATAGTCGTCGTCCGCCGTCTCGTAGTCGAAGTCTATAGTATTAAAATTACGCCCGCGTAGGCGCTCCGGCTCCGGCGTAATAACCTCTAAGTTCGCGCGAGCTAGTAGGTCGTATATTATAAGGTAGTATTATAGACTACGGTCCTCGTCTCCCTTTATAAGTCCTCGTAGTATTACGTCTATAAAGGTAGGGACGGTAGCTAGGTCTACGACCGTCGGCTACGTAGAGCCTAGTAACTTCTTTAGCGAGTATATTACCTTACTTAGTAAAATCCGCTATCCGATCTTAGT
>JAFJTQ020000139.1:0-11069 GCA_022559915.2 Septoria petroselini | reverse complement strand
ATTACCGAAACCTCCGATTAAAGCAGGCATAACCATGAAGAATATCATAAGTATAGCGTGCGCAGTAATAATACTATTGTATAATTGGTTGTCTGCTATATATTGAACACCAGGTCCAGATAATTCTAGTCTTATTAATACTGAAAACGCTGTTCCCAACAGCCCTGAAAATAATGCGAATATAAGGTACAGAGTACCAATATCTTTGGCATTACTTGATAAAAATCAACGCTCTAATCACATTGATATGTCTGATGTTTTTACATCTAAATCTCTTTGGTTTAAATTTCCATTTCCATTAATCAAAAGCTTAATATCTGAATTTCCCTCATTAAAATATGTGGTGTTGATCGGTTTAAGGGATAAATTCACGGTAATAATATTTAAACTGTTGAACTAAGTATAATTATTAATAAATACTTATTGCAGGCCTCTAATATCATTAGACTGGTTTTGTTATTTATAAATATTTAAATTTTCGGGTTATTATGATTCGAACATAACAATTCCTCAACCCAAATGAGGCGCCTAACCAACCTGGCTCTAACCCGTAGATTATATTGATATACAATAAAATCTCTTAACGTAATGTGATCTAATGTAATGTAATGTAATGTAATGTAATGTAATGTAATGTAATGTAATGTACAGAGAATATCCGATTCGAACGGATGTGGCCTATAAGACCAAATAAGTTTCAAGCTTATCGCTATAAACCACTCAGCCAATTCTCTTATAAATAATTCTTATATTTAGCGCCCCGAGGCGTGAAAAATATAAATGTTTGATTCCTCGATGACTTGAACATCGAACATACTCTTATCAAAAGTACACTTTACCTATTAAGTTAAGGAACCTGCATACCTTGTCTGCATAAACCAAGAGCACTCAGACTTGAACTGAGAATTTGAAGGTTGAAGCTTCCTATTTTGCCAATTAAACTATACTCTTATTTGCTTTTATGTGACAATATAATGGAGTCCAGTATAATAAAGGCTAATATTACATTATATCATGTAAGCCTAACCTAACCTGACCTAACCTAATCAAGCTTAATGTAATATAATGGAGTTAAATATATACGGAAAAGAGATGATTCGAACATCCAGGTGTATAAACACAATATTTAGCAAATATCTTGCCTTACCTATAGCGACTTTTCCTTTATACGATTTAACCCCCTGACTGCATATAATTACGAGTTAGATCGGCTACGATCCGATATCTACTTTCTCGACAAGAAGGTCCTTTACCAATTAAGTTACTAACTCTGTTTAATTTAACTAAAAGAAACTTTTTTCTTATTGATGTTAATATATACGGCCAACCGAATTCGAATCGGTACACATCGTTTGGAAGACGAACGGTCTACCATTAACCTATGGCCGTGCAATGTTATATATAAATATAAATAAAAATATACTATTCCCAATTTAATAAACATAAATACACATATATGTAAGCAAAAAAAAGTCATAAAATATAAATACAATAAGTAAGGGAAAGATAACACATTATAACATAATAAAGTAGTGATAAAATAATAAATATGTAAGCAGGAATAATATATTACAAAGTTTAATACTGCTTTTTAATTACAATAATATAATTGCAATATAACTTTAAGAGCTATGAGATTCGAACTCATATTACAATGATTAAAAGTCACATACTTTACCATTAAGTTAAGCTCTCATTCTTATGGTAAAAAAAAAAGAATAAATAACTCACTATTTAAGTTTATATCTTATAACAAAAAGAGTTTAACTGTAAAATAAGTTTTATTATATATTAATAATGTATTATAATTTTTATAAGATATACTATAATTATACAGTATATCATATTATATTATATTATATTATATTATATTATATTATATTATACTATAATGTAGCATAGTATATCGTAGTTTACTATAATAATTTATTATGTAGTGGATATTTAAGCTATATTACTATAGTATATTAATGAAGAAACTGAATAATGTAAACCATCTAATATAGGAGCAGGATATACACCTAAAAATACCGTTAATATAACTAATGTTAACAATACAGATA
The DNA here is from genome assembly GCA_022559915.2 of Septoria petroselini. Taxonomy (NCBI): domain Eukaryota; kingdom Fungi; phylum Ascomycota; class Dothideomycetes; order Mycosphaerellales; family Mycosphaerellaceae; genus Septoria; species Septoria petroselini. The sequence continues at coordinate 9,006 of JAFJTQ020000139.1, read as the reverse complement.
ACTCTCTTTGATTTAAATCAGGAATACTAAATTTGAAAAATTGAGAAAATGACCCTGCAAAGGCTATTCTATTAAACATGTATATTGTATATGCTGCACTAAATACTATAGAAGAGCTAGCAAACACACCTAATAAAGGTAATCTTTCAAAAGTACCATATAAGCTCATAAACTCCCCTATAAAATTAAGTGATAACGGAGTTCCAGCATTACCTAGACAAAGTATAAAGAATAATATAGAGAATAAAGGCATAACTTGCGCTATACCTCTATAAAAAGTTATTAATCTAGTAGATGATCTATCGTATAACACACCTCCAGCACAAATAAATAGTCCTGAAGATACGAAACCATGAGCCAATCCTAGTACGATTCCACCTTCGATACCTTGTATTGAGTTACTAAATACACCAAGTAAATAAACCGCAGCATGAGATACAGAACTATAAGCAATAAGTTCTTTAATGTCTATTGTTCTTAAAGTACTAAAACTTGCGTAAATAATGGTAATAACTCCTATCACATATATTACAGAAGTAAAATAGAAATAAGCTTTAGGTAATAAAGGTAAAATTAATCTAAGTATACCATATAAACTAAGCTTTAAAACTATACCTGCCAATATTATACTTCCCCCCAGAGGTGATTCTACATGAGCTTTTAACAATCAAGTATTTAAAAATATGGTTGGAGTTTTAACTGCAAAAGCTATAAATATACCGTAGAATAAAAACAACTGAGTTAAAAAATTAAAGTTTGTTTTATACAACGCATCAAAATCAGTAGTTCCCATAATAGATGACATAGTAAGTATAGATAATAGTAAAAATAAAGACCCTAGTAAAGTATATAAAAATAAGTAGAAACTCGCTCTTACTCTGTTACTAGATCCGAACAATCCTATTAGTACGAATAAAGGAGGTAAAATACTTTCAAAAAATATATAAAATAATAATATATCTAATACTAAAAACACTGCCAAAAGTAATGTTTCAAGTAACAATATTATTATTACATAAGACTTTACATTTTCTGATATTGAACTTCAATTACTTAACAATGAAATAGGCATTATTATCGTAGTTAAAAGAACAAAGTACATACTTATACCATCTACACCTAAATAAAAGTCAAAACTACTTATTTTATGGTATTCTTGTACAAACTGAAATTGGTTACTGCTAAAGTTGAATAGCATAAATACAACCAAGGATACAAAAAAATTAATTATCGAGGTGGATAAACCTATTATTTTGATTTGTTTTAAAGTAGCTAAAGAATATCCTTCTACTTTACTGTTATAAGATACAGTAGAAATCATAAATATACCTATTAAAGGTATTAATAATAATAAAATTAATAACATTATTGTATAAAGCGAATTAAACTTATTTTCTTCTAATTATCTTACGATAATCTATGCTTATTTAAAATAAACAAAAAATTTTTACACTACATATACATGTATTTTATGGGTAATTTTACATTCATTAAAAATGTAATGTAATATAATATGATATAATATAATATAAAAGCAATTATATTAAATCATTAATAATCAAACTAAAAATTATAAGCTTAAAACACATCACGTTTAACTTCCAAAACCGGGTTTAGTCTGTTTTTAACCAAAATAATTTATCGGACATATGCAAGCTGATTTCTGGTATTGCAAATGTTACTAAAATAATACTCAATATTGGCTTGTTTTCTCACATACATAATAATATGTCTGGTTTTAGATTCTCTATAAAACACCAAGGTTTGTACCCTTATATATAACAATAAAAATATTAATTTGAAGTATCAGACTTTACTATCTTGTGCAACATATATCACAAACATAATTATAATTGGATTACAATTACAGTTATAATTTAATTACTATTATTGTTAAACTAATACTATAATTGTTGATTTTCTGTTTTTTTATTTATATATACAAATATACTATACATAATGCTTAATACTATCTACATATGCTTCTAATATACAGTATAAAAAGCTAAAAAGTAATTAATTTATTTATTTATTCATTCATTCATTTATTTATCTATCTATCTAGATATTAATTAAAAGACAGATTTATTAAGACGATAAGGGTAAAATATAATTATTTATTTATTTATTTATTTAGCTTTTTATTATTTTAATATTTAATGTAGATCTAATCCGTCTTTAACATATGAACAAGAAAGCACAACAAACACTTGCGCTTGTATGAAAGCAATACCTAATTCTAGACCAGAGAAGGCTATAATAAAGGCTAACGGGAATAATCCCAAGAAGAAGAATACAAACCCTGAAGTCATAATATTGTAAGTAAATCCACTAAGAATATTTAAAAGCATATGACCTGATAATATGTTTGCTGCAAGTCTTAATCCTAACGATACATTTCTAGCTAAGTAAGAAATAAATTCAATTAAAACTAATAAAGGTAATAAAGCTAAAGGACATCCAGCTGGCACAAATAATGAAAAGAATTTAAGACCGTGTTTGCTTAATCCTAATATAGTTGCTCCAAGCACCACTGTGAAACTTAAAGAAAAAGTTAAGATAAAGTGGCTAGTACTTGCAAAACTATAAGGTACCATACCTATTAGGTTGTTAACTAATATAAACATAAATAAAACGTACATGAAAGGAAAGTATATTTGACCATTTTTTGCATTAATTTGACCCACAACTATGCTGTGTACTGTTGCGTATAATGATTCTTGTGATATAGATCAAGCATTAGGTACCACTTTATTGTTGTTAGTTGATAAAAGACTTACCATAAAAAGCAGGTAACCACCTATAGTTAAGTACAACCCGATGTTGGTTACAGATAATGATAGATTACCTAATAGAGGGGCATCTAAACTTAATAGGTTTCTTACTTCAAATTGATCTAAGGGACTTATAGTGTTTTCAAAGAAATTCATAAAAAAAAAAATATATATTATATGTATAAAAAAAGCCGGATACTTACCCAATAGTTATATATTACTATCATTAGCTTAATTGTCTTATAATTACACAGGATGTATCCTAATTTAAAGCGTACGATATGTTAATTACTGAGGTTTATTTCTCTGATAATTTTGTGTAGTCTAATAAAATTATTTATTTAATTTACACACTGCGTAACTTATAATTTACTTATAAATACACGTGTAGCAAATAAACGAACAAATCTAGGTAAAATGTATTTAGAAAATACGTAGATTAATAAAACGAATATAGCAAATGCAAACACTACTTGGTTTATGAAAAAAAAAGGTACTAATTGAGGCATTTAATTGTTGTTATGATCATGGTCTTTAGCATAGTTTAGACAATATGTTTAGATACAAATAAGTCGAAAAAGTAAATGAGAAAAAATCCAATGATATTTATAATACCTTGAATTTCATTAGGTAGCAATTATAATTAATTATACAATATAATAGTACATAATAACCATATATCCTTACAATAATATAACATAATATAATATAATATAATATAATATAATATAATATAATATAATATAATATAATAGAATATAATAATATAATTAATAAACAGTTATTATAAAAGTATTTAATTATTTAAGTAAAAGAAATTTCTTCTTTTTTTTTATAAATATAGACCGACGACTACGAAAAAGAAAAACCTAACGATAAAAAAGGTATAACCCATGCACCACGAGGAGAACATAAGTGTAGCTCTACCACTATAACTACATACCCAAAGTTGCCATATAATATAGTAAAAAAAAAATTCATTTACTAGAAGTACTAAACTTTGCGGGAAAGGTATAAGAGTAGTCTTAATAACAGACGTAGTATAGGAATATAGAAAAAAAGAGGATATAGATAACTTTATCCAGCAAAAAGTAATCCTACAACTGTAATGTTTAAGGTAACTATGGGTAAAATAATGAGTACAGTGCAACCGATAAGACACTATGTAGTTGTGTGAAACAACAGTTGATATACTACACTTCTAATAAAAAAGTGTTAGTAACTACCTGTAATACCAGACAGGTTTGTACACAGGTAGGTATGGTATGCATTTAAGTACTTTGTGATACTAATAATGCAGAATGATAAGGATTCCTAAGATTCTTTACTCACAACTGCAAATAATTCACTCCATGTACTATTTCACCGTTGCAGATAGTAAGGATCTTTGTACATCAAACCTAAAAAGGATATATTAGTAATATGGGGTATATTAGTAATATTGGGTAATAACGTACCTATAAATACCCTGTAATACAAACCACAGTGGGCTGGACATGTAGTGTAATTGTCTTTTATTGCTAATATAATTTCAGCCTGTAATTAAGAAGTACAGTAAAAAACGAAAGTAGCTATAATTAAACTAGCTAGTGGTTTTGTCTTAAACATAGTTTTGTTTATTATGAACATGCTACAAATATGCACGACATATAACTAATTAAATCGCATAACTGGAGACTAAGTAGACCTATTGCTTAACTTTTTCAAACCAACATATTTTTTTGTTGGTTTTTTTTATATAATATTTTTTTTTTTTTACATTATTCTTTGGAGTAACTTTATTTTAACCTAAAATTTAACACAAACATAATTCGTACTACAAAGGAAATGCATTGTTATAACTTATAAAAGTAGATAAAACGAACGATAAGACCAATGCATAGTACGCCAGGGTATACCTGGTTATGTATAATGTACGCTCCCACCTTGTCGCTCTAGTGATATCGAATCTTTGCCCCCTATATAATGGAGGGGCTAGAACAGTGGTTGTTACTGATAATCCTACACAGGTAAGAATGGTGGTAACCAAACCTACATTTCCCATAGAAAAATACTCAACGATAGCGTTTGTAGAAAACGCGGCTCCTGTGAATGAAAAATAATTCATTACAGCAAACGCTAACGGATGAGACTCATATAACTCCAGTGTTATACACAAGTAAGATAATAACAAATGCAGTGCTGTACCGACGGTAAGAGATATTTGCGAATAATAAGGTACATTATCTACTCATAACCCTCATTGGGCGTAATTGGAGAAGGCAGTGAAATTAAATCCAATACATTCAACCATACCTCTCATAATTGAATTAATAAGATCTCTCTCCTGCATGGCTGTAGCGGTTAAAAGTTTTATTCAAGCAAAATAGCATGCTACAGACCCGAAAGGCATAAGAATACTTCCGATATAAATTAGATCGTTCTTTCACTTAGTAGTTTGACTATAAAACCATACCCCATTTGTTGCAAATACACCACATAGTATACTAATAGAATAGATTAGATTAGATTACGCACAATGGGATTAATGAACTTATAATTAATGACCAACTTTCCACGCAACGTATTCTTTGTACAGAAAAAATCATAGGCCGCACTTGTAAAAAGATAAAAGAAATTACCTATTGTTGCAAGTAATATGTAGATTGATCTTCTACTAGATAAACCATCTGACCCATTAGCTCCGGTTATAAAGTTTATAAGTAGTGTTATTATAGCCAACCTACTTCTATTCCTACTATTAGCTATACCTGAAACCAATTGCATGAAATAAGCAATAAATACTAAAAATAACATTTGCATTATCGGATGATTAAACATTCTGTATAGAAACATGTAGAGCAAATTTCCATCGGTAAACCAATTCATTGGGCTACGATGTGATGTAGGGATTAATAACGTGTTACTGTTATTACACGTATTAACAGGTGAAAATTTTGCTAGAAATTTATCGTAGTAAAAATTAACACTAGTAGGTATTTCTATAGCGTTTCCGCTATTTAAGTTGTGTAACACGTTGTAAAATAAACCGCCAACCTTACTGGGTATTTCATCTATACAACACATATTATGAATCAAAGAGTCACTAAGGGAGATAGTTGCAGAGATATCATAAGTAGTACAATGTATAGTAAGTGTAACGGTAGTTAGGGCGGTAGCTTTCATCAATTATAATAACATTACTTTACTCTCGGTTAAAAGTTATATTACACTAACTTATTTTATTATTATAAACTTTCCCTTTTTTTTACTGCTGGTGTGTTTAAATTATAGAGACAGCATTTAGGAAGAAAAGGAATTGAACCTTCGACAGCCTTAGCTATTGAGTTTACAGCTCAACCCATCATACCAACAAATGGAACCTTCCTTTTTTTTTGTTTTGGGGGGTAAAATTGTTAATGTTTATTAAACCCGTGCAATTTCCACTACACGAACCGTATTTCGACTTAACACCAATTAAGGTCACGCATACGAAAATTCTTCGAAAAAATATCATCCCATTAAGAGACAAGCCTAGTTGCTACATAGTTAGATTAACGAAAAACCAAACTTATTGCACATACCTCTTTCAGCGCCTGACGAGTGGTTAGTACCTATGTGAGATTAAATCCACCGTGATGTAGTGATTCACGATTACTAGTAATTCCTTTTTCATGCAGTCGAGTTTCAGACAGCAATCCATTTTTTATTCTGTTTTAGAGATTAGCTCATATTTGCATTTTTGCCTCTCTTTGTACAAATATATGTGGCACGTCTATAGCCCACAATATTAAGGTCATGATGACTTGTCTTGGTCCCTCTTATGATATCCAATATAGCGGTGAACTACTCCAGCGCCTCTGCAAATTTAAGCGGGCGTTATGAAGTAAGGGTTTACGTTAATTTAATGAATCTAACCAAAATCTCACGACATTAACTGAAGACAGCCGTGCAACGCTTGTATGATAAATTTTACTTATAAAGAAATCTTTACAAAAGGAATTAGCATTCTGGTGTAATGATGAAGCATAATTCTTTATCTTATTCAAATTGTGGTAAGGTTTTTCGAGGGTCATCGAATTAAATAACATACTTCACTACTGGTTTCACAAACGGTCTAATGATTTCAGTTCCTGCGTTGCCACATTACTCTTGAGGTGGAATGCTTACACTTTCATTTATACACCAATTTATTCTTAGTCTATAACATTCATAATTTTCTGCCTGGACTACTAGGGTATCTAATCCTATTCGCTCCCCAAGCCTTCGTCCCTTAACGTCAGTTTATACATAGAGGATTGCCTTCGCCGTTATCCGTCCCATTAGTATCAAAAAATTTCATCTTTACACCAATAGTCCTAATATTTACCTCTCAAATAAAACTCTAGTATTTCTGTACCTTATACAGGCTGAAAATACCGTCTAGGTACCCTTTAAACCTAATAAAGATGAATAACACTAGTCTCACTTGTGTTGCCGCGACTGCTGGCACAAGAATTGGTCGAGACACATAAATAGAAATCTGTCATAATCAATCTTCTATTTAGAACTTTATACGACATAGTCGATGCGTATATATCTATATAATAATATATAACTTCATTCCCCCAAATTGCTGGTTCAGCCGTTAGGCTATTGACCAAGATTCCTCACTGCTGTACTATACGTATTGGGGTTTTTTCAGACCCAATGTGGTCAATAAACCTCTCAGTTATGACTACAAGTCAAAGCTAGTTAAGCAATTACCTTAACTACTACTTACTTGATAATACTTAAATATCTTAAAGCGAAAATATAATGGTTATATTTCTTGGTTAAGGAATTTTCTTTCCTGACTTTAAGGCAATAAAAATATTTTATACTCACCTTTACACCACCTAATTTTTTACAAAGTTAACTAAAAATCAAACTTTGCGTAAAATTATGTATGATTAGCATGTGTCAAGCCTTTGGACAGCGTTCAATCAGAGCCATCATCAAACTCAATAATTAATAATACTTTTTTTTATTATAATTAATAATAGAAGTAATAAGTAGCAATTATTTTAAATAAACATAATAATTTATTTATAAAATCCTATTGTAATAACGTATCGCGTAAACCTGGTGCAATATTGTACGACCCCTACTATCTATTGCACCTAAATGATTAAGAAGAAACCTATGTTGCGTGAAAAAAAATATGGCTTTTTCTTGATTTACCATGTCACCTTCTTTTCTAAGAATATGCCATTCGGTAAAGCTATCGTATAGAGCAATATTTGACCTACCAAGTCAAGGAATTATCACATTAAATAATCTTCTTTCTTGATCAAAAGCTTGTGAACGTCTCATATAAGACATCGCATACTTCCTATATTTAACACAACGCTTCCTATCACCTTCATATAGTTCTTGATTAAAAAAAACACAGTTAAAATAATTATATATATAACTTAAGAAAATAATATAAAAATCCTCGCTAATTGCACAAAGTAAAACAGTGGCAGAAGCCGATAATATTGTAATAACCAAATTACAGAAAATCATGGTGCATACTCCAGCCATAACATTTTCAAGGGTAAATATTGATTCAAAATCGTTATGAATACCGTTTATAAAAATTATCATAATAATATAAATAAAACTTAGGGTAAGGCTAAGCACAACACTATTTAATCCTAACGCATAAAATGATAATCTCAAAAATGATAAAGTTACACTGGTAATAAATATAGAACCTATTATAGCCCAACGGGATGGTCTAAGGGAAAGGTTGTTACCTATATGACGTGGTTTACTTATAACATCTTTAAATCAAAGCACCGTACTTGAAAGTAGTAAAATAAACCCAAAAAATAATCAGTTACCTGCACCTTGTAAACCATGCATAGTTAAAATACTTATAATTATTAAAACTAGTAAACATATAAAGGTAATTATACATCAAGGTAACGGAGACCCAAGATGTACAGGATGCCCTTGGAAGGCGCTTCTGTTTTGAATGGACATAAATTATAATGTTTTGCATTCTTCAATAAATAAGGAGTTTAAAGTTAATCTCAGTATACATAAAGTTAATTTAAGTATAAAGTTAATCTCAGTATAAGGTTAATCTAAGTATAAATACAGGATCAAGATAGGTTTATTTTTGGATACGTGTTATAACTCTATCTTTTTTTTTTCTTACTGTTCTTGTAGTCAAGTTAAGAATTTTTCTAAAGATAAAGATTCTATAACGATTGGCATTGAACTGTGTAATATTCCACAAATT
>JAFJTQ020000138.1:0-13105 GCA_022559915.2 Septoria petroselini | reverse complement strand
TAACTTTTAGGGAGACTATAGAGGGTAACTATAGAAGACTCGAAGAGGCCTATAAGAAGTATAAAGTATAGGCAAAGAGACACGGCGCCGCGTTCGCGCCATAGAAGTACTAGCTTATCTATTTTATACGAAGTAGGAAGAGACATAACCTCTAAGTATCGGTTCAGATCCCGAGATTCTAAGGTTAGCCCCTTATATACCTTAGGCTCCTCGGAGTCTAGGTAGATACAAAGCTCTAATAGACACTATATGTGCGGAAAGCGGCCGAGAAAGGCACCTAACAAATGTAGTCAATCTAAAGACTATATAAGTTAATATAGGGCGCGTCTTTTGCGAAGGCAAGGCACCTATATACGGTAGTAGTTCGACTAGCAATAACGTTCGGATGCCCGATATAGGCGGCACCGGAGGGCGACCGAGGATATCGCAAGAACCTATGCGAACTACTCGAGAAGACCTAGACAGTAGCCCTAAGACAAATTACGGGGGTATATAAAAGCGTAAGTACGAAAGTCCTCTAAAGAGAAGCGGATATACTACCGATAGACCTATACGCCTAGGAGAGGATAAGACAAATAGTAGAGAAGGCCGAGGACCTACCTATTACCTACTTTATCCGCGAGAGGTGCTCTATAGTAGCCCGAGAGTACCGCCTAAAAAGAAGCAGAGCGAGGCGGGGAACCCTAAATACTAGGACGAGAGAAACACTTTAGTAGCGAACCCTGAAAATAGTCCTCTCCTAAAAAGGGGACTAAACTAAAACGAGGAACTAGTAGTCTAGGGATATATAGAACCTAAGGTAGGAACAAGTAAAGAGGGAGAAGGCGGAGAAGATAGAAGGCAAGCTAGTTCTAATTGTATAGAAGACAAACGACGGCGAGACAGGGAGGCTAGTCTACGTAGGACTGTCCCGTCTATAGAGTACGATAATAATACTTATCCGAATAGAATATATCGGACTCCGAGAATACCTAATAAAGCGTAACGTCCCGGGGGTAATACCCGAGTACGAGTACGGATATAAGACCTAGAACCTTAAACATATTACTATATATTGTCCGTAGAGATATACAAACCGGTAGAAACTTATCCGAGAAGTAAACATATTATCCTAGGAAGAGATTATAACTACTAAAAGGGGCATATCGGCGCTAGCGCGATAGCTTATCTAGGAAGAAGTACTAGACCAGTTCTCGATCGCAAAGGACGAAGAACGCGAACGCGAAGACGAGGAGAGGGGAAGGCAACCTAGTAAGAGGCAAGGGTAGAGGAAAACCCGAAAGAGTAAAGAATAGACACTAAAATAAGAAGAAGCGGGAAAGTGGCGCCCGTAGAGACAGGAGGTAGAGAGGGGTTTTACGCCTTAGGCTTTTACCCTCTAGTAGCAAGAATAGAGCGAGCTACTTATCCTATAGATAGGAGTAGAACAGCGAATCAAAAGACTTCTATATTACATATATTGCCTATATAGAGAATATTAAATAACCTACTAACTTAAAAAAGACGCGCAATAGGAGAGCCGACTAATTTGAGTATAAAGAAGTAGAAGCTAGACGAGCGTTTCGTGTTAATAACTTTCTATAATAAGGATTAGTCCCGAAAAGAGCGCACCTTAGCTTCTATTACATTTATAGTCGTCTACATATACCTAGACCTTATACTTATCTTATATATCGTTGTCTAGGCTCTGTCGTAATTAACTTAATATACGATAGTATCTCGACTTTACGCGCTAGTAAGATGTCTACTAGCGCCCGAAGCTTTAGTTAACTAGCGTAGGTTATTGCTAATATAAGCATACTAGTTTTATTATATAGGAGATTATAGCTACCTACTTTCCCTTAGAACTCTAATTATAGGATGTTTTAGTATTAACCCTCTAATAGATAAAGTCAGCCCTCGCTTATATATAGTATAATAGGCCTACTACCTACTCGCAAATTGTTTAAGGAACGGGCATCGGTACTAGCCTAGATAATGTCGGAATATATAGTCGTAGTAATGCCTTAACCCCTTACTTATGCATACTATTCGGCCCTCTACCTACCGCAGATCAACCGTCGCCGCCTAGGCCTTTAGTCGAATAATCGAACATGTCCTAGAACATTAACTAATATAACCTCCCGACCTTAGTCGCTATTCTTTTTAAGAAGCTACGGGACCGATGTCCGGAATATAATAAGCTCTTCTACCTAGACGCTTTGTACGGTCACTTTAAGGCTTCGCATACCTTCCCTTAGAGAGCTAAACCGAAATGTAGCAGTGTCTACGGAACATGTTATTATCTACTAGATCTAGTGCAAGCATAGACGTATGACGACAAAGCACGAGACAACGATTACGAAGTATTACTATAGAATTTATTAGGAACTATTATACCGGGAAGATATAAATGTCTACGGCTTTTAGACTCCTTAAATCCCTAGCAATACTAGAATATGCCGGGTAGTAATTGCTTAGGGGTCCGTATCGGGTTCTTTGCTAAAGAGCTCCGGTATAAGCATATCTACGGCGGGCTTTCTAGCCGGCGGCAAGAGAAGTGCTCGGAGTGCGGTCGTAAAGCATAAGATGTAGTTAAAGATGCTTTATATCGAATATAGGCGCACGACGGAGTAGGCTATACGATCGCTAGCCTTAAGCGATAGATATAGAGCTATATTATTGCGGCGGCAGTACGCAAGGCTTAGGTCTATATATAGTATTCTTATCGCGGGCGATGCCCGGTTCGAGGTTTAGGGCTAAGTTAAGGGTAGTACTCGAGGTAGATCGAAGCAAAACCGATCCTCTATCTATATCGGAAGCGGTTATAATAGAGGAAACGACATAGCCGCTATCGGTAGCGATAATTAAGCTATACCTAATGCTTATATCTTAATTAAGGTCCCTATTGCGTAAGCACTCTCTTTAACTAATACTATAATTGCTATTGTCCTATTAGGTCTAGCTTTCCTCTTGCTCGGAAGATTCGGTAATCGCTCTTCTAGTACGATATAGTTAGCGCGGCAAAAAACCGCTTTAAGTCTCTACGCTAAAATTAGAGCTATAGCAGCTTTTGGCAAGCCGCTTATCGTCGTAGGCTTTAATATAATGCCTCGCAAGGTAATACCTACCGAATAGTCTAAGGCTAGAAGCGAGAATACGACCTTTCTTTTTTAAGGTAGTAGTACTCTCGTAACTCGCTCTACGTACGCTACTAGCTGTCTATTAATAACAAAATACGAAGCAGTTGCTAGAGTCGCGTAGAGAGCGCTTTCCGGCCTTATATAGTAAGCGGCATTCGATATTTAATGTAACCTTGCAGGCGTAGGAGTAGTCACGCTAGTGCGGCACTTCGTGGAATTAGAAATAGAACGAAGATGCTAGTAGAGAACCTAGAACGTGCTGCCTCTATCCGGTGTCTTTAATATAGAGGTCTGCTTAAGACTCGAGTGCACTTATAGCAGCCACATTATCGATAGAGGGCTGACCCCTTAGTATTATTAGATTTAAATAGTCAAATCTAGTCTAGTCTTTCTCGTCTAATCCGTTAAAGAACTCTTTCTAGTTTTTCTACGTCTATGCTTTCCTAAAAGAGTCGAAAATTCGAAAGATAGAACGTTTTCGAACCGGGGACTATAGACCGATACTAGACACGGACTCGATAATACCTGTTCCGATAGATAGAGCAAAATCGGGTAAAGCTCTATTCGGCTATAAATGCCTAACTTCCTAGAGTACTAGACCTAAGGGGTTGTTATACTATAAACTACTATCTTAAAATATACCGATATTATTAAGTTCTACGGCTTTAAAGTACCTGCGGCTTGTTTAGGTTTTAGTTTGTTAACACGTGAAACGGCGCACTTACTATAGCGCTTAGTAAGAAAGCCTTCGTCCGATTTCCGTAGGAATTAACTAAGCAATTTAGACCTAAGCTTCTTACTAATTAGGGTCGTAAAGATCGGGTTAGCTATAGGGACTATTTCTAGCGCGGTAAAAACTTAGTTAAATTCTACTATAGTTAACGCTATGCGGATATAGCTAATAGCCGCTAGCGGATAGAAGCATGTCGCGGCGGATATTATAGCAATATACTACCCTTAGACATATGCTTTATAGTAGTAGGCTACTTATCGTCTCTTCGGGACTCCCGGAACCGGTATTCTATATCCGGAAACCGGGAACAGTCGAGGTCGCGATACTCGGAGATCTCTACTTCGCATAGCTAAGTAGCTAAAGATATCTACGTCGAGGGAACATCGTATAAACTTTAGCAACCCGACTATAGCTAGCTTAGAGAGAGGAGGAGTATATACTAATAGTCTGGAATTTCTAGGCATAGCTCGCGTAAACTTGCTTAATTTAGACTTTAGTTATATAGGCTTCTCCTTATATCGGTACGTGTCTAACCGTAACGTCTTACGACTCGTACGAATTTTATAAATTAAAGGCTATAAATAGCTCGAGACCGACCTTTGTTTAGATCGATAGACTCGTCGACGACGACTATCTACGCGAGGGTAAGATCGAAAGTCTTCCTAAGCGGCTCCCTATAGATTCCTATACTATTTCCCGTATCCGTATAAACGTATTACGGGCTGCACCGTAAGCTCGCCGCTAAGCAATATCTAGACGAGAACGATCGTTAGTAGCATATCTATATTTACTCGGAGCCCGATTAATGTGCACGTACCGCGACTCTAGAAAGCTATACTAACGAGCTATACTATAACGATAGAAACATCTTCCGCGATATCCGCTAATATAGCGTTGCCGGCGATAACGGTAACGAGGGCAAATAGTAGGCGCGACCTATAGTAATAAAGAGAAAGGGTCAACGATAACTACTTAAGGGTAAACGATATACTAGGGCTTCTAATACTCTACTACCGTAGCCTATAGTATGCGATTAAGCTTAGCTCGCTATATCGGCTTTTAACGACGACGCGTAACAAGGTACTACTTTAATAGCCTTTGCGTATAGAGAAGCCTAAATGTTACGATTTGAGATTCTATAGATACTATGTCTCTCTGTCTAATAGTTAGTACCTAAGGTAAATGATGCCTTAGGCTTTAGGGACTCTTAGTAAAGGGTATATCTTTATAGGTTTAGGATAGATAGAAACCTAAGCCTCTCTAACTACTTACTATAGGGGGTTTCACTTTGCCTTACTCCGCTGCCCCTAGATAGGTTGGATCCTAAAATTCAATAGGTTATAAGCCCGGGTTTATATCGTAGCCGGAAAGCTAGGAGCTAGAGAATGTTATAGCGAGTACTCCCCGGTAGGAGTCAGGGCACTTCGGCAAGAGACTAGAAGGCAATAGTAGGATCTGAAGCTATAAAAGGGTTAGAAGCAAGAGGAGTAGTCTTACGGGCATAAACTAGACGGTAGAAAGAATAGTATATGCAGGTAGATAGGATGTCTAATATATATTAGTCCTAAGTAGAAGGACATACTACACGGCTATATAAAGACAGAGAATAAACCCTATAAGGCACCTAGGCTAGGTGCTTAGTAAACAAAAGTTATGGTCTAATAACACTAGGAGTTGGTCTAGTATTTCCCTACTACTAGAAAGTAGAAGAGGACAAAATTGGAAGAGTAGTTAGGCTATTAGAGGGAGTCTCCTAAAGACAGCTATATAGATAGAACTTACTACCTATTCAAAGGAAGATCTTATAAGGCTAGAGGATTAGTTTATACTAGGCAGGTCATATTCAGGGAGGATAGTTACAAGGCAGGTCCTAGAGAGACCTGCTATTAGCTAAATAACACTTTAGAGACTAACTAAACCTCTTACTATCCCTAGAATCTAAAGGAGGATTAGACAATTAGGCCCTAGGGGCCCAGTTAGACAAACTAATATACATAAGATCAAGAGGAGTCATAAACCTACCTTTATTATAAATGTGGTAGTACTAGGAGGTTCCTATACTAGAGGGTGCTAGAGAGGCATGCTCCTTTAGCTATTAACATACATACTGCATATAGACGGCCTAGGGTACAATACCTACCCTAGAGCCACCTAGAAGATAGAGTCCTAAAAGCTCTAGCTAAGAGAGAGGAGTCTTAGCATAGTCAATCCCCTACTAGATAGTCTAGTATAAGGGAATTTTCACCTATGTATATACCAAGAACTAGATGCCTATATAGCATAGGTCCTAGTCTACTATATAAAACAAATTCATTTCTTAGCTATAGTTAGAAGAACTTAGCAATATATATACCTAGAGCCAACCCTTTAAGGCAAGATAGGATAAGTAGCGCTTTAGTAAAGAGACTAGTTCTAGTCCTCTCTAGAGAGAACTTAGAACAATGGTTTAGAAAGATAGCTATATTCCTAAAGGGAGAAGACCTTTACTTAACTATTAACATCTTAGTATCTGCCCTAGTTACTAACAAGTCAAACTATAAAGCAATCTACTAGATTTAGCTTTGCATTAGTAAAGAGGATAAAGAGATTATATTAGAGAAAGAGACAGCAAGAGATGTCTAGAATGAGCTAAAAAAGAAGTATAAGGACAATAAAGCATTAGGAAGGAAACTAGTATAGTAGTACTTTACCTTTTAAATAACAAGTTTATAGAGTGTGTTATAAGCATGGTCAAGCTTACTATTACTTAGGAAGAAGATAAGGGAGGCCTAGCTAGCAATAGTAGAGGCAGTTAAACCTAAGAACAGAATCCAAGTTCTGCTTAGTAGCCTACCTAAATCTTGGTTATCTATTAGAGATACTATAGATGCCTAACTATACTTGTTACCTAATAACATCCTTTCTATTCTAGAAGAGAAAGAAATTGGGATGCCTAGGCAACCTAAACTAGAGGAGGGATCAGAGTATTTAGCTTATACTATAAGGGCTATATAGAGACAACTAAAAGGGAGAAGGAGGACAGACAACATAGAGTTGTTCAAAGTTAGCTAGTATACCCTATATTAAGGGAAGGGACACCTACTAGCAAACTGTTAGTACCTGGAACCTATAAGAAGCATAGTCCTAGCTTTTAAAGATATAGGCAAGGCAAAGGCCTTTGCTATAATGGAACAGAGTAAGTCTAAGGAAGGTAACTAGCTATTAAGAGACAGGCTATTAGAGGGAGTGTTACGATTTAAGATTCTATAGACACTATGTCTCTCTATCTAATAGTTAGTGCCTAAGGTAAATAATGCCTTAGGCTTTAGGGACTCTTAGTAAAGGGTATATCTTTATAGGTTTAGGATAGATAGAAACCTAAGCCTCTCTAACTACTTACTATAGGGGGTTTCACTTTGCCTTACTTCGCTGCCCCTAGATAGGTTGGATCCTAAGAATTTAACATTATAATCTATTAGTATATTCTTTATAGGTCCTACTCTAGGACTATATATAGTATATCCGTATTAGGCCTAGGTATGACTAAGTTATAGGGGTGCAAAGTAAGAGAACAGTAGTTAAAAATCGCAATATAAGAGAGGCCCGGCCTAGAGTACGGCGTACTATATTCCGGTCTAGGCAGCTATTAGCGGTAAGCGCCGCGCCGTGTCTAAGATCCTAGCTCCCGCTTCTATAAATAGAACAAGTATATTACTTCTATTAGGGGTATAAAGGTTAGGGAGGAGAGGACCCCGCCTACCTTCTACCTTTCCCCCCCTTCTCGCTATTTGGCTATCTTTCCGTAAACGTATATCCCGATATATACCTCGTCCCTAGAGTCTCTATCGTTAATAAGACTAATAACGTCCCTATATCTACTCGATAGTATCGCGGATACGGCCGGTAGTCTCGCCGTTAGTAAGCCGTTAAATAGTAGCTACTTACGCCGTAAGAGGAGAATATACTTATAGATTATATACTACGACTTAATCGCGATAGACATATAGCCGTATAATATACCTCCGCCTCCTAGGGGTCCTACTACGGCTACTTAATTAATTAATTCCTATACGGTTATAGCCGCTTTATATATATAGCTATACTCGGATATAGAGGGTTAGCAAATAGCCGACGTAGCGCTAATAGAGTTAACGCGCCCTACTTCGCTATACTAAAAGTATAGTTAGCTGTTCGTTCGCCCCTGCCTACTATTTCCTATGCCTAACTAGCTTTCCTCTCTATATGCCTATATATGCCTATAGGTATAGGTATATATATATATATATGTTAATATATAAAACTCTACTATTGTGTCTATCTACTATAGCTCCTCTATCTACGGTCTATGTGCCCGTCTAAAACATCCGCGTATTACTAATCTTTAGAATAGGCACGTAGGCCTAGGCCTACGAGATCCTTAAGCTCGATAGGCTATCTACGTAAAGTAATAAGGTACTTATATACGAGTGCGGCAGTACGACTTCCGCGCGGCTATCTATGCAAGATCGCTTTGCTCCTTATCTTCGTCCCTACTATGCCTAACAAAGCGTAGGGATCGCTTCGTCGTAGAGGTGAAGGTATTCGCAAGAATCGCGATATCGCGATGTTCGGTAGTAGTGCCCGTGCCGGCATTATTTAGTCGCGTGTCGAAAGCCGCCTATAAACCTCCTTTCCACCTCCTTGGGTTCAATTAGTGTTGTTTCTATATGTGCAGGTCTGTGCCCTTACTCTTTCCGACCTGCTTGCTCTGTCTTTTGTATCGCTATGCTAGACTCTAATAGTGCCGTCGCATCGCGATGTGATGTTGCTGTAAATTGTACGTCTTTCGTCATCGCCAACGGCTGTGGTGTCTCTGCTGGCGTCTGGTCACACGGACACGATGCTCCACTTCGACTAGGTTCATGCGACCTCCTCGGGCTTTGTCGGGTGGTGAAAGGTGACCGTCGACCTGCCCGGAAGCAGAATCTGCTCCTGGGGTCTTGGCACACACCACGACCCCCAGCCGAGCTCAGTTAACGCAGGGCTCGCATGCTTGGTACAGAAGCGCCGGGCGTGTGAGCTGTGCGGGTTCGCGGTGGCACAAGCGGCACTCTACGCGGTAGAGATGATCGTTCTGTCATGGAGGGTAGCTCTTGTAGTGCGCGTCAGTATATCTCTGCCCTCTGTCACCTGTGCGATATTGGCCGCAAGCGGATGATCAGCCGTGCAAGGTCCTGTGCGAAGACAACTCAATTACACTACTGCCACGGACAGCATACAAAAAGTGCAGCACAGGTCGGAGAGTAGGGCCCAAAAGTTGCTCTTGTAGATCTGCTATGAGGAGAGAGCATGTGACTCCCAAGTAGGTTCTACCATAGCAGCCAGTCCGACCACCACGCCATCTACTGCGTTGAACCGCTCGCACACTGGCAGGTCGATCATGACACTTGACGGCAAGGCACCGAAGAGAGAGCAGGTTGCCGCGGCGTGCCTGCGGTGCCGTAACAAGAAGGTCAAGGTCGGTCGAACGGCGCTCTATATGCTTGGACTCTACGCTGATATTTTCTCGTAACCCACAGTGCGACGCTAACCGCCCGTCGTGTGGTCGGTGCCGCCAGCGGGGACTGGGGTGTATATACGATGTTGCGGATGAAGGCACGACGAAGCTGGAAGACGCCAAGAGACGGAAGAAGGAAGTGCAAGAACAACTGGAGGGTATGCTGGAGCTATATGGACATCTCGCTAAACGGCCATCTGCAGAGGCCACGCAAATTCTGACAATGATACGTGCGCTTCCCGACGATCCATTCGCCGTACTTCGATCCATCCGGGAGGCCGAATTGCTGCTACGTCGAGCCAAGGGGCCGCAAGCGTGAGACGCTACTCGGACCCGATTCAGCCAGTGTGGTTGCGGTAGCAAGGCACCTTACGGATGGTATTGTAGATTTGCTTATAGTGTGTCTCTCTACTAGCAACAAGGCACCGTGCCGAGGCGATTGCTGGGACAGCGACAGTCGTTCGCCTCCTACGGCCGCTCGACGAGGCAGGTCTGAGCAAGCCGTTATTTGGCATGGAAAACGACAAATCCAGCATCGAGTGGACTTGGGGCCGATTCGACGCGATGGGTGATGCAGCGGTAGTCATTAGCAAGACTGGTTTGCGGAGTTTTTGCTTGCAATGGCCCAACCGTCATTCGTAGTAGCACCCCTGCGAAGTGGCGCAGGTGTTTTACACGGCTGCATATCCATCGCGATCAAGTCGTAGTATATGATCTACAAGTGCATTCTCCTCTTACGGCGTAAGCAGCTGCTGTTTGACGGCTCGCTAACGGCGAGACTGCCGGCCGTGTCCGCGATGCCATCGAGTGGATGCAGGGACGTTATCAGTCTTATTAACGATAGAGACTCTAGGGACGAGGTATACATCGGAACATACACGTTCACGCAAAGACAGCCGGATAGCGAGAAGGAGGGAAAAGTGAAAGGTAGAAGGGAGGTTCTCTCCTGCCTGACTGTAAGAGGGTATGTAGCAATGTATAGGACGCCCTTGACCTCCGTCAAGACCGTAGACTAATTCTTGCAGTTCCAATGTGTCGCATGCGCGCGGCATGTATTGCCCCGTGTGCCAAGCCAGCACGGCACGAGCCGGCTGACTGGCTTAGGCATTAAGGCACCACTTGCCTACTCCTTCACTTCCCCTCCAAGCCTTGCTTCCTGCGCTTACAATTACCTTCTCTCCCCCTATACATTGACCCTAATACATGTACGAGTAGCGGTAGTAACGCTCTACCTCCGGCTTCGTCGTAGTATAGTGTCTCTATTCGTTCTTCGCCGTAGCTACGATTCGAACGTATCTAGTGCCTCGTATTCGCCGACTGTTTCTACGGGCTCCTACGTATCGTACTCTTTAGGCTAGTTACGCTATCTAACTAGGTACTACTTCTTACCTCGTACCTTCCTTACCTTTATAATTAACTCGACTTCCTACTCGCCTTTATCGTTTACGATCGGTATACTATCCGCCGGAGCGTCGCTCGGTCCCTTCTACGGCTCTAAGAGAGATACGTAGAATATATTATATACCCGTATATCGCTAGGGAGTGCAAGGCGGTACGCCTACGACCCTACGATGCCGATTATACGGTATAGGCTAATAAACTTATCCGCGAGCTTCTTACTCGGCCTATTTAGCTTAAGGTTCTTAGTAGATAGTAAGATAAGGTCGCCGACCTTATATTACTATAGTATAAACGTAGAGAAGTTATAGCTTAGTATAGATATAGAAGTATAGTTACTTAGGGAGAGTAATACCTTAGAGCCTAGGGCCAAGTAGCCGGCCTGTGCCGAGATACTTGGCGCATAGGATATCGTATACGAGAAGTATACGATATATAATAGACTCTATAAGAATTAGTCTATAGTCTTAACGGAGGTTAAGGGCATTGCTATATATTACTATATACCCTCTTATAATTCTAATTCTTCTCCCTTTACGGGGTAGCGATCTATAGCAAGCTATAAGCGATAATAGTACGACCCGATAGCGCCGCGCATACGGGTAGCACGCTAGCTAGGCGGCCAACCGGCCGCGTCTTAGGCGAGGTCGTACCGGAATCCGTAGAAGAGGGTTAAGAGGATAATAATCCTAACGACGATTAGCGGGACAAATAAGACGAATTAGACGACGAGAGCGACGATAACGGCGCCGATACGGAGCGCATAGTAGCCGCTAACGAAGCGCTTACGCGAGGCATATAAGATAAACAATCTCCTACTAACCTTATAGAATAAGCTATAAGCCTAGGGGGTAGAATCTCTAAATAGGATCTCTACTAGCACCCCGTTAGTAGCTCGGATTATAGTAGACTATAGGCAGTAGTATATCGAGTTCTTAGATAGAGCGGAGCGTATACGCTTAGAAGGCGTAGCAATTAGGTTAATTAGCGATAGCGCTAACCGCCCTAATTGCGAGATGCCGGATACTAGGGGAGTGACTTCTTTGTCGTCTAGCTCCGGAAGCGGCTAGCCTTCTAGACAAAGCGTATAGTACTACAAAGTCTTCTTAGTATCGCTACCGGCTCGCGTAGCGAGCGCAATCGTCGCGTAGGAGGAGCTATATAGAAATGTCTTAGATCTTGTGTTTAAGTACGCTCGTGCTATAACGCATACCGAACCTACTGCTCTTAAAAAGTACTTAGAGGTCGAGCGGGTAGGCGGTACGCAGGAGTAGTAGAAGATCTACGATAGGGCTTTGTATATAGACAGATACCTATACCTGCCTAAGGACTACGCCTTAAGGGCGCAGGTAATGCGTATATATTACGATAACCCGCTTACTAGCTATTTTAGTAAAGACAAGACTATTAAGCTAGTCTAGCGGAAGTACTAGTAGCCGAGGATAGTAATAGATATCGCTAAGTATATTAAGGGGTATAGAACGTGCTAGTACGCGAAGGCGCGACGCCATCGCCTATACGGCGCACTCTACCCGCTACCTATGCCTAATCGGCTATAGCAGGAAATTACGATAGACTTTTTTCACGGACCTACCGCCGAGCAAGCGCGGCGATAGCGTCTTCGACGCGATCCTAGTAATTGTCGATAGATATACTAAAATGAATGTGTTTATCCCGACGACTAAGCGCTATACTAGCGCAGACCTTGCGGTTATACTATAAGACGAGGTCGTTCGGCATTATAGTATTCTAGCTAGAATTGTAAGCGATAGGGGATCTGTCTTTATAAGCTAATACTAGTCTGACTTCTACTTTAAGACGCATATAAGGCGCAAGCCAAGTACCGCCTTCTACCCTTAGACAGATAGGCAGACTAAGCGCTTAAATCAGACTCTCGAGTAGTACCTTCGAATCTTCTACGGCGAGAACTAAGACGACTAGGCCTCGCTACTACTATAGGCCGAGTTCGCCTACAATAATAGCGACTACCCTACGCTGCGCATAAGCCTATTCCGCGCCCTATACGGGTTCGATCCGGAGACTGCGACGCGTACGCGTAACGCTCGGGTCGAGCGCCATAGGGGAGAGGCACCCGTAGCAATCGATATAGCAAAACGACTTCGCGACGCGCATAAGGAGCTAAAGAAGCGCTAGATTGCCGCGTAGGAAGCGTAGGCGAAGTACTATAACTAGAAGCACAAGCCCTAGTAGTATAAGGTTAGTAACCTTATGTTATTATCTACTAAAAACCTTAAACTTAGAAGGCTAAGTAAGAAGCTAGCTAAGAAGTTTATCGGCCTATACCGAGTCATTAGCATCGTCGGCACGCAGGCGTAC
>JAFJTQ020000137.1:0-13448 GCA_022559915.2 Septoria petroselini | reverse complement strand
CTGATGTTGGAACTAGAGCATTTTCAAAATCTCTGATTTTGGTGCGATTTGTGCTGATTCACATGCCTATCTGATCCACTTGCTTATCAAGTACGTTAGTGTTTCACGTACTCATCACAAATAGAATCTCATCGGTCTTCACAGCATTGAACTAGCAGTGGTCTAGGCCGGGGAGCCTTCTCTTCCGGCTAAACCTTTCGACCAGTCTCTGCTCAGACTCAAGGGATAGGCATGTAGGCATGAGATTACTTGTTCCGATGCTCATCCGGTTTCTCTAGTGCTAGTCGACAGTGAGGATAGGCGACGATACAAAACTATTCCGCAAATTCCAATGTCAGTGGTCCATCATCAGGGCAGATCCATGATCTCTTGCAGTCTGTATTGTCTCGACGCATGCTACGAGCATTACTGAGACATGTGTTTGGGAGGAGACAGGGGTCACGCTGTTCACTAATCTGCACAACTGCACGTACGTTCTTACGAGTATGATCTAGGCCTGGCCCAATGGACAAGCCAACTAGTAGTACAACGCCTATACTCCGGCCGCGATATTCCCACGCTGAGCGAAGGGCTACTTTCTGGCACAGGCTCTGCTTAGTGCTGACTGCCGCTCTCCTGAGTCCTGACCATTGAAACCCGACATCGGGCGGATCAATGTCAATAACTCATCAATGTTCGTCGTAAAGAAGACACCTCTCGGCAAATTTCCTTCAGGATACTGTGATAGGCTGCAATATTCCTCCCGATTGGCTTCTTCTCGTCAAGCATGTCCTATACACACCTTCTAGCGTTGACAGAGCGAGCGAAGCCCAGATGTCGGACACAATGTCGTGTATAGCGATTGCGATGAGATGTCAATCGTGGCGCAACCTGGCGCAAGCTGGCCCACGGCCAAGTCGAAGCCATGCGAAGCACTTGAGGCTGGCTTCAAAGTGAAGACTCTGCATCTAATCCATGGTCTCATTCAGACTTGCAACGAGCTGACAGTATCATTGAAGGCAACGACGACCTCGTTGCACGCGCAAATCCTCTTTCCAGTTTCACTGCATGTTTCGAAGAGCTTGTTCAGATCTTCTACTCTGACGAGGAATTCCTGGTCGTTGGGATGTTGGTCACGATTGGTGGAGGACAATAAGTCCGAGTCGCGGGTGATCGATCGAGTAGGTAAGGGCCAGCACCTTGAGACTGTGTCTTTGTTCACAAACTGCGTCGCGGTAAGTCTGAAGTTGCCGGGACATCTTTCCAGGGTGGCCTCATACCATGCGGTACTGCACGATCGTAGATGACCAGCACCCGCAATCGCCGAAATCCCGCTGAGCCGTGGCGAAATGGTGGCAGCAGTGGCCCTCCTCAGTCCGAGTCCGAGTCATCGCTGTAGTTGACCAAGGACTGCCCAATTCCAAGCTCAACATGCTTCCCGGGCAGATCCATGGCCGTGACAGGTGTGTCGAGAAGTACGTCTCGCTCGGGACTCGGCTCAGGTGCGGGAGTCGGCGCAGGCACTGGCGGTTTCTTGAGAATGCCTTTTTTGATGCCGAGCACACCGCCCAAGTCCTTCTTGTGCTTCGTTGTGCGCTGAAATGTTGGCAGGGCTGGAGGTGGCATTGCGGCACGATCTGCCTCTGCACTGCGCCCGACCGCAGCTGAGGATGATTCCGCACTCCAGTCATCTTCGCCCAGCCGTCTGACCCTTTCACCAGTGCTGCTCTGAAACGCCATCTTGGCTTGCTCTTCCAGCTCTCTCTCGATCCGCTCGGCCTCTTCGTCCACGTTTGGCACGGCCACAGTGCTTATCCCATCCTTGCCCACTCTCTCGCGCGCGGCGTTCCGATGTCGCACATCATCCAAGGCATCTGCGATGGCCATTTCCGTCTTGGCGTCTAGCGTCTTCTTCTCCAGTTCCTTCATCGCATCCCGGTTCTCTTCCTCCTCCGCGATGCGGTCCAGACGCTCCTCCTCGGTCTCCTCGGCCAGTTTTGCTGCCCTCCACGGTTCAAAGTTTCGTTTTGCCCCCTTCTCACAAGTGTAGTCCATGTTCTTGGGGTCCGTTTTGAAGGTGATTTCGGCAGAGCACCGCGTGCAGCGGATGTAGAAGCGGAAGATGGTGATGGCGTAGTACTTTTCCTCGGTGGTCTCCTTGCGAGCGTTGAATTTGCGGCCCTTGTAGATGAACTCGCCGCAGGTCGTGCATTTCATGCTGAACGGCGCCATCAGACGCACCGTCTGCACTTTTGGGCCTGTCTGCTTGGGCCCACGCTTTCTCTCGAGTTTCGAGGGATCAAAGTCGGGCGGGTAGTACTTGGTGAGGACCTTGCGTTCGGACATGGCGGCGAAGTGCTCTCCGGGGCGTTGGTGTATGCGTAAGTCGGCTTCGTTGCCTATGAAGTGGAGTGGGAAGGAGCGTCCGGGATTTGTCGAGTGTGTGCAGATGGTGGTGAAGAGAAGAGAAGGGATTCGTGGAACTTTGGATCGCTTTCGTCTGATCAGGCAGATGCAGCGCGCCAAGGAAGGAGCTGTCTCCGCGCCGCCCCACTTGACTGACGCGTAAACAGCCTGCAGTCGCGACCGGCCAGCTTCCACTTTCTCTTTCAGGTGAGTAGCAGCAGCAGTCGCGACCAGACAGACACTGATAGACGGCAGGCGCGGCGTTGAGCGGAGCGAATCGGGAAAGACGCGGCCATCTCATAACAACAAACACGCAGGTAGGAGGAGGAAGTTCGATTCTAGAGCACAACACAACCGACCACCTCTCCCATATGCTGTCCCCGCCTGCCCGCCGATGATGGAGGCGTTTCTGCGCAAGTGGCGACAAGACGCCGCGGACCGCCACCAGCACGACTCGGCCATTTTCGTGGGCGACAAGCTGCTGGCGCTGACCGACGCGGACGACGACGCGTTTGCCCTCGCGCAGACGCACTTTGCAGCCGCCAACTACACGCGCGCGCTGGCGATTCTCTCGTCGCGCCGATCCGACGTCCTGCAGCACTCGCCCGCAGCGCGCTACCTCGCCGCGCACTGCTACATCCGGCAGGGACGACACGACGACGCGCTGGACCTGCTGGGCGAGAAGAACCCCGTGCATCTGGCGACAACCGCAGACGCCCCGCGACGGAAGCTGCAGCACGTGACGGGCGGCGCCAAAGCACACCACTCGCGGTCGAACCTGCCGAGTCGGACGCAGCGGGTGGACCGGAGTGCAGAGCGCGATCTCGAGGACGCCAGCAACTTGAAGTACGAGGCGAGCATGTGCTATCTGCGCGGCCTGTGCTATGCCAAGCAAAACGCCTTTGATCGCGCCAAGGACTGCTACAAGGACGCCGTGCGGATCGATGTGCAATGCTTCGAGGCCTTCGACCAGCTGGTCAAGAACTCGCTCATGGGCCCCGGCGAGGAATGGGACTTTCTGGACAGCCTCCACTTCGAGTCCATCCGCACCGAGCCCGCCGACAGTGCTCCCGCAGAGGCCGCAGACTTTACGAGAAACCTCTACACGACGCGATTGTCCAAGTACGCACGGCCGGACGAATTCGACACGGCCATCGAGACGCTGTCCACGCACTACCGACTGGCGCAGAATCCCGATATTCTGCTGGCCAAGGCCGAGAAACTCTTCGTGGCCTCGCGCTTCCAAGCTGCCGTCGATCTCACCAGCACGATACTGGAGTCTGATCCCTACGACTTTGCCTGTGTGCCTCTACACCTCGCGCTGCTGGCACAACTCAACCACACACACGCGCTGTTCTCCCTGTCGCACGACCTGGCAGACACACACCCCGATGAGCCGTGCACCTGGTTGGCAGTCGGCACCTACTACCTCACCACGAATCGAATCCCGGAAGCACGGTCGTACTTTTCCAAGGCCAGCCTGATGGACCCACACTTCGGAGCTGCCTGGATCGGCTTTGCCCACACGTTTGCGGCAGAGGGTGAAAGTGATCAGGCCATCGCCGCGTACAGCACCGCTGCTCGTCTCTTCCAAGGCACACACCTGCCACAACTCTTCCTCGGAATGCAGGAGATCGCTCTCGGAAATCTGACGATTGCACGCGAGTACCTCACCGCAGCATACTCGTTGTGCCAGAGAGACCCTCTACTCATCAACGAAATCGGGATCGTGTGCTACATGGAGGGTGCGTTTGACAGTGCCATCAACCACTTCCAGCTGGCCCTCCAGATTTCAGCCGACAACGAGGCGCCTCAGAATCAGTATACAACAACACGACTCAACCTTGCGCACGCCTTGCGAAAAGCTCAGAGGTTTCACGAAGCTCTCGAGCAGTTTGAAGAAGTCGTGCGGCTAGGTCTGCGAGACACTGCGGTTCTTGCGAGCAAGGGCCTCGTTCTTCTCGAACTGGATGACCCTTTCCAGGCCACGGTGGCACTGCACGAAGCTCTGGCCATCTCTCCCCAGGACCCAGTGGCGACAGACTTGCTGGAAAGAGCGCTGAAGCAGCTCGAGAATCAAGGTGTACTGGGTGGAGCCGATGAAAGCTTGTGGGATCAAGGGATCACGAGCAAGATCAATCACATTCGCAAGGGACGCGCGGCAACAGGGCCAAGGAGAAGGAGAGCGATCCGACAGTTGGATGACAGCATGGCTCTGGACGGAGCAGGCGGTCGAATTTCAGGCTCATAGCATGCGCGGAGAAACACTCGGCTGCATTCGAGAACTTTGTTGGATGCTACAAATAACGGGGCCAATCAGAGGCCCGGCGGACATCGTTGATCGTACTCTTGCTGAAAACCAAACTTGGTAGAGCTATGGATTATACCTGTTTGACTGTGCTCTTGAACCCAATGCTGCAGTGCTGACTGCGATTCCGACGAGCGGCGAAGGCACGTCATCCCGCCGATGACAGGCACTGCACAACTCTCCCTGCATCTCGCTCGTCTGGACCATGTCCTTCGCCCTGTGTCCACTGTTGCTCGTTTTCCCGGCGTACCGTGCATGTACCAGCAGAGCTGACCTCACTACTCGCCCTTTGGCATTCGAGTCTCCGATTTCCTCTGTGAACGGCACGACGGTTGCTGCGGCCGAAATGTAGAAGTCGTCGGTCAATTGCCCGCTGGCGTCTGCTCGTCATGTCCTTTTTCTGAGACCTTTCGACGAAGACTACTCGATACTTGTTAACAATGGCTTGCATCGGAGCAATTGAAGTCGGACTTTCTTCTTTCTCGGAGCAAAAATTGGATTCGTGTCATCGACCGAGCGGTTCAAAATTAGGGACTACCTTGTGCTATGTTACAGGTTGTCTAAAATATAATAGATACCCCAGCTCCACTCCTCACTGCTCACGTTGAGCGATTCAGACTGACCTGACTCGCGCCAGGTGGGAAGCTGTTGCAAATTCTACTGGGGCACGTTTGCATGCTCTATCTAGTAGGTTGGTGGTGGAGAAGGAGGCGTAGACTTTCCATTGCCGTAGACCTTGGGAGATCCTTCCTCGCCATCGTCCTTCTTTTCTTCATCCTTCTTGGGCTTGTATTGTGGAGTCTGGGGAGTCTGAGGAGTCTGGGGGGTCTGGGGGGTCTGGGGAGTCTGTAGAGTCTGAGGAGTTTGCGGAGTCTGAGGAGTTTGCGGAGTCTGAGGAGTTTGCGGAGTCTGAGGAGTTTGCGGAGTCTGACCATATTTCTTGGGACTGGCCGGGGGAGCGGCTGGGGTTGTCTCAGGCTTCTTTGGAGGAGCTGGAGGAGCTGAAGGAGCTGGAGGAGCTGGTGGTGCCTCGGGCTTTTGGCCGTATGGCTTTGGCTCCTCAGGCTTCTTTGGGGGCGTCTCAGGCTTCTCTAGCGTCTCAGGCTGTTTTGGAGGAGCTGAAGGAGCCGGAGGAGCTGGAGGAGCTGGAGGAGCTGGAGGAGCCGGAGGAGCCGGAGGAGCTAGAGGAGCTGGAGGAGCTGGTAGTGCCTCGGGCTTTGGGCCGTATGGCTTCGGCTCGGGCATCTCTGGTGTCTCAGGCTGTTTTGGAGGAGCCGGAGGAGCCGGAGGAGCTGGAGGAGCTGGAGGAGCTGGAGGAGCTGGTGGTGCCTCGGGCTTTAGGCCGTATGGCTTCGGCTCGGGCTTCTCTGGCGTCTCAGGCTGTTTTGGAGGAGCTGAAGGAGCCGGAGGAGCTGGAGGAGCTGGAGGAGCTGGAGGAGCTGGAGGAGCTGGAGGAGCTGGAGGAGCTGGTGGTGCCTCGGGCTTTGGGCCGTATGGCTTCGGCTCGGGCTTCTCTGGCGTCTCAGGCTGTTTTGGAGGAGCTGAAGGAGCCGGAGGAGCCGGAGGAGCTGGAGGAACTGGAGGAGCTGGAGGAGCTGGTGGTGCCTCGGGCTTTTGGCCATATGGCTTTGGCTCCTCAGGCTTCTTTAGGAGAGATGGAGGGGATGCTGGTGGTGGGACAGTCTCCTTTAGGTCGTATGACTTTGGGCCCTCAGGCTTCTTTGAAGGGGTCGGTGGCGAGGCTGGCGGTGGGACAGTATTGTCTAGGCCGTAGGCTGGGCCGGGCTCCTTCTTGCCCTCGTCATATCTCTTTGCAACTTCACCAAATCCGGGGACGACCGGCAGAGCAGCAGCAAGAGCCACTGACGCGAACGTCAACTGAACGAGTGTGAATGCGTAACGCATCTTGGAGTGCGGAAAAAGAGTGGCTGTAGTAGAATTACAAATGACTATTGTCGGGGCTAGACGAGCTGTGATGTTGATGATCTGGCCAGAGATCAAAGAGCGGATCGAAGGCGGTTGTTATGTGTATTCGCTGCTGTCCCATGCTACGCTGGCTGAGGAACGTCCGGCACATCCAGATTCAATGCTCTGCTGGTGGTGCTGCATGGTGTCTCTTGAATACGAGGTGGCACGATGGTGTCAAAACAGATGGTGCCTGACCGAAATTGTCTGAACAAGGCTGTAAGCAAAGCTAACATAGGATCTCTACTAAGGGACCTTCAACGCCATGAACGTACCCTGACGCTAAGTTGTTCTCCAGGTGGCGCGCTTCCTCGTCGAAGGCACGCCACGACCAGGTCAGAATGACGATTCCCCAGATGCCCCGGCCGGCTGATTGAGTCTTTGGCATGTGGGAGAAGACTAGCTGATCTTGTCGACTACGACAACTGTCAGCGCAGAGAACCCAAGGCTTGGCATAGACGAGAAGAGTGAAGTTGCCTTGGAGTAGCATGTAGTGTCTTTAAACAAATGTAGCAGCGTAGAGCAACGTTGTCAAATCACGACGAAGGCAGGGGGAATGAGGTCTAGACCCATTTCTTGGCGCGGCGTCCAAGGCAGCCAGGCAGCAACACTGGACTTCTCAGGGTCCAAAGCGGAAGACGTGCGGCGACGGCATGTTATCGTAGGAACACACTAAGTTAGTCTCTCATCACAATTCGAGACTCGGACTCTACTCCTAGGGGTGCTGCCACCTACTGTATGCCAGCTCCACCCTACCTTCTTATTGGCCTCGTTAGCTCGGTATTCTAGCCGCCGTGGCGCACTCGCAATCGGAGTTCCATTTCACTTCACCTCTTTTGGCACTTCGTTTGGCGTGTCACTTCTTTTGGCCTGTTGGCTAGGACGCTAAGCGGCGAGTAATCAGCATGTCTTGTGCACACCAAACTGTTCCATTTCTCCTCACTTCCAATGCGCTACATGAAGGCCGACTACACAACAGTAGACTAGTGCGGGCAAGATGATAAATGAGCAGCTCCTGTCTTGTTGTTCTTGGACAGGGAGCACACCGTCGCGGTTCGCGCATCCGATGCCTTTCGGCCCATGATGATGAGCTGGCGAAGCTGTCAGGGGTCTCCGCACGCGGCTCATAATGCATGCACCTGGCAAGCTGCACGCTGCATGGACTTGGCTGTTCATGCACATGCCATGCAGCGGGCATACAACTGCTGCATGCATCGTAGTGCTTCGCCTCCAACTCGCGGTTTCGTGCATGCTGATGACTACCTCAAGCTTAAAATGTGACCTACGCAAATGACTGCCAATCGTTGATTGTTGGGAGTGTCTTTGGAGCCTGCTTTGAGCTAGGATCTGTTCCATCCTGAAAACATCGGCTTGATGAGGTGCAACATGTGAATGTGAACATTCAGACTGGATCAATTGTAAGTTTCCCCTCAATGTGGTCGCCGACAAGCAACAGGTATTTGGTGCTGTGCTTACGTATAGCTTGCGAGTCGTATAGATTGATACAAATAGAAAGCAGCTCTCCAGTCTCTAGTCTGATCTCCAATCCAAAGTTAGTAGATCTTAAAACTTTCAAGATGCCGTTTATTCCAAACGAACAGCCATCCGTTGACTTGCTAACATATCTACGCTCGTGCTCTTCGACCGACCATGATTGTCTAGATCCAAAAGGAGAGGGTTTCTCTAGACAATGTCGGTTACAAAATGACTCTGCGTCAGTGGCGAAGGTCCTATGCCCACTCGTAGACTGCACATCGAATCAGGCCAGCACCACCCACACTAATTTAAAATCCGGCTAACAGTGCTGGGAAGTGGGACGCACATGCTCGACTAAGCGATCCCAGAAATGCTGCCCCTCTTCAAGATTCCGCTTTTCTGGCTCTGAAAGATCACGGCAATTACTAAGAATTTACTATAGAGGAGCTTGCCCTAGAACACGGGGTATAATTGGCGCTGCCTAGGCTCTTACATCACTAGCTGACGAAGGGTGGATAGATGATTAACCTTTCCCTGCGGATAGTCTCAATTACTTCTGGATTCTTTCACGTCATGTGCAATCAACCCATTCTACTCGTAGAACATGGAAAGAATCGTCAATACCGGCTATCGTAAGTCCGTCGGGCAGAGATGCTTTACGTAAAGGTGCTAATACATTGTTTGACAGGATTCCATAACATTTGTCGAGCGCTTCACCCGTCCTTTCATGTCTCCCGGATTATTATGAAAGTGCCCGCAACCTGGGAAGGCCTGCAGGCGTGCAGCCGACTAAGGGGACAGGGCGTCAAAACTCTTGCAACTACGTGGTTTACCATGGAACAAGTTATGCTAGCAGGAGAAGCAGGGTGCATCTCTATCTCACCGTTCGCTTACGGGCTTCGCGCTTATTTAGGTAAAGAGTTTGTGCATTATCTGGCTTGTTAGAAAAATGCTAACTTTGGCACATATCACGATTCGCAACCAATCGTTGATCTGTTCCCTTAGGCCAGAAATACTACTAGCAATGCAGTATTCCAACTAAGACGAAAGCTTGTGCATTCATAACCGTCGACTAAATTATCCGTTGACGAAATCATTGGCGTAGCTAGCGTTAATGCTATTGCAATACCTGTAGAAGTTTCAGAAGAATTAGCCGCGACTAATGATCTAGAAAAGCGCCTCGAGGAGCGCTCTTCCTTCTATAACGCTATGTAGACTCCTTCTAAACATCCAGCTTAGAGGTGTTTATAGGATATAGCTTTACTACCGACGAGAACGAAGGTCTCTATACCTATTAAACGAACAGACGAGGGAAAACAAAGATAATGGGTTCCTAATACCTATTTAAAGAGTAACAAACTAACGAGAGAGCTAAGTACAACCTAGAAGGACCAATTGGGACCTGAACGTGGCAACATGGGCCCCGAAACCACCTCCCTCATCAACGAGCAGTGCTGCGTCAGGTCCCATCTTTGGCTTGCCCTCCAAACCCAACTGCGCTACGGCAGGGTACCGTTTGTGCCACAACGGTACGTGCCCTGCCCATCTTTGCGATTCGAATACATCTAGTCTTTAAAATTCTGCCAAAGGTTCTCATCATCGTCGAACGATTGCCACATCGGTTTGCCAAACGTGTGCTGCATGGGAGTCGTCTCCCACGGAAGACTTCGGGGTACCTTAATATCCTTGCACGTATCGATCCAGTAGCAGACGTCGTAGCCGGCTTTTGCGGGAACCTCGAGCACGAAGCGGAGTCTTGCTCTTTGTCTCGATGTTGCGAGCTAGAAGGTGTGTGGAATGGGAAGGGACAATTCGTGGCCGGCTTCGCGGAGCAAGCCTATGGCTAGGGGAATGCGAGGGAGGCGGACTGCATATCGATAACCAGTTTCTATGCTCCATGCCCTGGTGTTTTGATTCGTTGTTATCGCCGCTACCTATCAGCGACTTGTCGACGTTGCACAGTTCCCCCGATTCCGCGGCAGATGTCGGGCTGCAATCTGCTCTTTCGGCCAGCGCTTGCGGTATTTCCAAATGGCTCAGCATTACAAGCATAATATTCTCGAACATCTGATGAATCTAAGAATCAGTATCCAGCAGGGGAGTGAGCATGGATTTTGTTGAGGTCGGAAGTTATCAAGTAATCTGGAATGTACCTGAAATCTGACCCGGAAGGCAGCATCACCTGGCTTCTCGATTTCGAGCCTCAGAGCGTTGATCGCGATCAAAGCTTGCCGATTTACGGGTTGGATTGAGAATCATCTGCATAGTTGAGAACACTCTTCACCGTCGTCAGAAGTCTTGAAGCAACCTTGTTCTCGCCATTGGCGGAAGGAATGCCGCCTTCGTGAATGCTGAGAAGGGCTGAGGCACGATGCGACAATTTTATAGCTCCAGCGAACAAAGAGTGGGTAAGATGTTGACTTGGAACAGACGAACTTCAGAAGGGCGCTGAAGCTTTTGTGGGTTTCATGTCTTCGTTCCGTAGTGTAGCCCTTCTGCTCCTGGAATGGCGGCCTTTGATCATTACGCTTCTGTTGACTAGTTGCCAATTCTCGCGGCCTCTGTCTAGCCACTTTCATAGCCAAATAAGCGTTCGTTCTCACATTCTTCTCCTGTGAAAAAGTCCAAGCAAGGATTTACCCTCCGCAAGAAACTCCGCAACCTTGTCCCAATATCGGGATCGTCGACCACAGGACTCAGGAGTCAGGAGCTGTCCAAGCAATCCCGTTATGAGTACATTTCCTTCCGATCCTGCTGGAGTGGCAGCTGGCTGCGCATCGGCAAAAACAGGCTCGTCCCGTAATGACCATCCGGTTGAATGAGTCTGGACAAATTGCCTAATGGAGTCAGTGCATGTCTCAATTGGGTTTCTCACGGAAGTCTCGTGCTCTGCACCTGGACTGACAGCCGTACAGTCGATCAATGGCGCTCTGAGACAATGAACCGTCCGTCCACATGACGCGACCCCAGATTGTTTCCCTGTAAGAATATCGGTAAGATGAGTATCACAGTGAGTATCACAGTGATACAAGAGATCAATGGCGTTCTTGTGGTCAGGATAATCGCGATGCAGCCTCTGCAGCAGCTGAGAACTAGGATTGTCAGCAACTTGCACGTGGAAACTCGCCATCAAGTGCGGAATGGCAAAGGAGACCGCAGTTCACATCGAGAATGTGATACATGTACTCTGCAAATCTCATGAGTAATGGCACATACGCAAGAGTCGGCAGTCGTTCTCCAGCCTGCATCAGTGTTGGGCATTACTGGTCATCAATCAGACCATCCTGGAGTCCTGGACCCGCCCGGAAGCGCATCAACATGGTCAGGCATCGACTGCGGGGTATCGCCAACAAAGTGCACACAGGCTTTTCCAATGGGATCTCGAGGGCCATCTACATCCTAGCAGTTGCAGGTATTCTAATTAGGGCAGAAGATTTGTGTTGGTCGGGTAGACAAGGAAGGGGGCCACAATAGGGGGAACAGGTGAATGCTATATCATTTCCCAGCACGCTCTGTGAACTGACTCACTGATCACTTTCTGCCTCTCTGTCCAGTGATTGTATTGCACTGAAGCCACGGCGAGCAAATTTTCGACTTCAAACCCGATGCCTTCTCTCAAAGCAGCGTTACTGCTGGTCATCGCTGGCGCCGCAGGACTTGCCAAAGCGCAAGAAAATTACTTCTTCAACGGAGGTTGCTCCATCTATCCCAGTATTTGCCAGTCATGCTTTGGCTATCTAGAGGTGCGTCTCGTTGCTCCAAAGCCTACATGGTGATCATTTTCTGACAACAAGAAATACTCTTTAGGGCCACACTTTGGGGTTTGGTTGGTGTCACACCAAGCCAAAAGAGCAAGGAGCTGGTTGGGAATGCAGAGGTGCTGAAGGTTGCACTAACCCAAGTCCTCCACCTGAGGACAAAGACCCGGGGACTTGCGAGCTGTCGCCCTATATCTGCAAGCGGTGTTACGAGGTGAGGGCTTATCTAGTCCGAGCTAGGCGCTGCCACGGCCGACTGGAACGCTGACGCTATTGCTATAGCACCCTGATCCATTTTCACCATTTGGCCAGTATGACGGATGGTGTCATACGACGAATGGTCAAACACTCTCTGGATTTGAGTGTAGGGCCGCTGAAGGGTGCACGAACTAATGGCACGGCGGACCATAGTTCTAAACGATATTCTAGGGCCAAGTTTTGGGCTTGGGCTTAGGACATAAATCGATAATTCCGTAGTAGAAGAGAGGCAAAGGAGTGCCTTAAGCAATGTAGGGCTATTCTACGTTAGGGAATACATTAATACGACACGTGTTAAGTGCATAGTATATCGTTAAAGTCGTCGACTTTATCGTAGTTACGACGCGGGACGCTAAGAGTATAAGAATTTGTTTTAAAACAAGTGCCTCTTAGCTTAATAAGGGTCTTAATAAATAGCGGGAGGATTAATTTTATCTAGCGGGAGGACCCTACTAAGACTAGGACGTTATTATAGTAATTTCGCGTACTTTATCCTAAGTACGGTTCTATCTACCTATTCTACTACTCTTATACCTATTTAATACGCTATGCGCCCTCCTTTAATATAGATAGCTTATAAGGTATTATCGCGCGCGCCGTATAGACTAACGTAGAGCTCGACGATATAATATCGTAGTTCTTCGAGGAGAACGAGCCTACTATTATAGTTTAGACGCCTATAACCTAATACCTACTACGCCTATTACGCCTATTACGTAGGCGGTTACTTCTAGTTCTAGTACTAACTAGGTAGCTACTAATACCTCCGGCGGCGGCGATAACGAGACGAACGACGAGACGAATAATAGCGATAGCGACGCGTAATCTAGCGAGGCAGAAACCGAGGGCGAGGGCGAGACGAGCGCGCGTAGTAAGCGATATAAGATACCTAAACTACGGCTCTAGCGGTTCTAGTCCGAGGTAGTAGTATTCGCGTTTCTAAGTACGTATAGCGAGCGCTACGGCTTCGTATAGATAAAGAATAGAGGCCGCAAATACGACGCCTCTAGCGTATTAGTAAAGTACGTAGTTAGGTACGCTAAAGGCGATTATAAGAGTAAGTTAGTAGAGTCGCGCCTTAGACGTCTATTAAAGCGAGCCGGTAGAAATACGTAGAAGACGGGCTATAGTATTACTACGACTATATTCGCTATTAATAAAGACGAGCCCTATAGCGACTAGACCTTCTCGCTAGGTAAGTATTACGGGAGAGTAACGTATATATAGAGGCCTAAGTAGTATTTAGTAAGTTCGATACCGGAGGGAGAGAATAACTATACGGGGCCCGATAGAAATTA
>JAFJTQ020000136.1:0-15877 GCA_022559915.2 Septoria petroselini | reverse complement strand
CCCTAGACTATAGTACGTTTATCGAATCTTAGAAAAAAAAGGGTAGAGCGATTAGAAATCCCGTCCGCTCGTAATAAAGGAAAGTCGAGTTTTCGCTAGAATTTTTTTAATATTCCCCCTCGACTCGTATAAGTAGGTCGTTATTTCCTAAAAGACGAAGTATATATAGGAGGCAGGTTAAGGTACCTACTAAGGGAGATATATAATAACTATAAGGGCAAGCGGGGCAGGGACCATAGAGCTTAAAGCATAAGCCGGAAAGTATAATTAATAACGTCTACCTCTTATAATCGTAACAAGTAGACTAGTAGGAGCTATTATAGACGAATAGTATAAGGCCTAGTAGGCCTACTTCTACGCTTACTAGACTTCTCTAGCTTAACCCGTACCGAGATCTGTATGCTTACGAGCGAACAGAGTAAGACGCTTCTACGGAAGGCGGTATAATAGAGGGCGCCGGTTCAGCCTAAGAGCGTCGCTCTCGATACGTACGCTCCTTATACTAAGATTAGCTTGATCCTAGAATAACAAAAGTAAAGCCTAACGTAATGAAAGTAGCGGCGTTTTAGGTAAACGTTAACCCTACTAGGGCCTAACGTGTTTAATAAGTTAGTAAGCCAGATAGGTTAGTAAGCTAGTTTTATAAAGTGGATAACTTTAATCATTAATTTCTTAGGTTATAGGAGTCAGAATTATACTAATAATAGATTAATTAAATGCTTAGAAGTTACTCTATCTAATAGACAACCCCTTAAGTTATAACCTTAAGTACTATACTTGCTATAGGTTAGTTTAGCTATTGGCTGTTTCTTAATCTAACTAACTAACTATATTGCTAATTAAGCCTATAACTAAGCTATGTCTCTAGTAGCCAATTCATTAGTATTAAGTCTAAGAGTAAGCTTAATTTTCTTCCTTAGAGCCCTATAAGACTATAATTCTATAATAATAGTCTTTATATTATTATGTTTAGCCTATAGTAATGTTATTATAGCTTATAACCTTTTAAACCCTTTTAATAGCCTGTCTACTACGTTAAGGATTGAAGTTAGTAAACTATTCTAATAATTAATAATCCTTGCCTTAATCTTGCTTATATGCCTCTTAACCTGCCTTAGATTCTAAGGTAGATTCTATATGTCTAATAAACAAGGTAGTAGTAGAGTTAGTGTTTTATAACGTAGTATTAGCTTAGACAACATAGCCTATAGATCTAGTAGTAATAAGCCTAAGCCTCTAAAGGCACCTCTAATCGTGTTTAGGGTAAATGCAGCCTTATAGGCAGGCCTAAACTCTAGTAGGAAGTCTTCTTTAATTAAGTAGTAATATCTAACTATACTAAGCCTTTAGATTCTGGCTAAATATGCCTTCTTTAATAGACTAAAACAGCTAACGTCTAGGGGCTATAATAAGTAAGAAGAATATAGCGGCATATAGAGGGTAATAATGCCTTGTTCCTTATAGAATAACTCAAATTCCGGAGTTATATAACTGTTATAGCCATCTAGAATAAGGAGCCTCTTCTAACTAACAGTCCTATACTTAGTATAGTTATTAAAGTGCTAGATCCACTAGACTACGTAATTAAAGGATATCTAGCCTTTTAGACTTACTCTAAGCTTCTATATTAGTAGTAGGCAGTGGAACCAGGCCCTGTTTATCTCCTTGCCTAAGAAGATAACATATAGAGGTACTAACTAGCCTTCTGCATTAACATAGGCGATAACTGTCTACTACTATGTTGAATCAGAAACCAGGGCCTTAGGTCGTTGCCTACGCTCGGTAGCAGTAATAACTATAGTATTCTGACAGTGTCCAAGTCTGAATCCACTCTTATTAAAGTTGTAAATGTTATACTATGTAATTCCATAGTAGGCGATCATGTTCTGAACAAGCCTAAACCACTCCATAATAACCTCACCTCTAGATCCTCATTCTTAGCTCTCTGGTTTGAGAGCCTCCGTAACAACCGTGTTTCCAAGCCTAAGTGACGCTTAACAAAGTTATAAGCCCATCTTTGGCCAACCTCTTATCCATTCCGTGCCTTAGTTATTAAGGAGGCCCAGCTTCTGATTACAGCCTGTGTTGGCGAGTAACCACGTGAATCCAGGTCAAGGATCTTCTGATAAACCACCTCCTCTTTAATCGGAGTCAAGGCTCTATTGTTATGTGGTGTACCAGCCTATGGACGCGTTCCTTTAAGCCTCCGACTCAGCGTCATATGATCGACTCCGTAGGCAGTTGCAGCGCGTCGCACGCTTGGAAAACGACCTGATAGGTAATCACGAACAGCATTCTGAATACAGTCTTCGTTTGGAGGTGCCATCGCGTAAAATGATGGAGTAATGGACGCGTTGGGTGGTGGAATTGGATACGAGATGGGACTGGCTCACTAACCTATCTGGCTCACTAACTTATCAAACACGTTAGCCGCGGACGGATATAAGAACTACGACGCTACGTCGATAGTTTGATCTATTCTTGGGGTGGTTTCTACGTAACCATGTACCCATGTCAAACGCGCCGACCTTACACCTCGGTTCTCTAAAAGACGCTAGACTGCAGTTCTGATCATCCGACCTCTACGGAGTAGTGCTTAGACATGCTATTAGCCGGGCTGTTATTGGGATCTAAAATGTGCTATTCTGGCCTCCTACCACAAAACAGTCAGCTGCCGTAAGAAGCACTTGAACGACAACAGTGGCATGGCCATTTACGATGGTCCCGATCTTCGAAACTCATCACTGACGGGGTTACTAATCACTCGTCACTAGCCATGGTTAAACCCTGTATTGTTTGCACCGCCCAAACCAAGCACATCCCTACTAGTCATTTGCCACTTTAGATTACTATTTTTGTTGCGATGACCGCACAGCCCAACAAGTTGTAGCGACCCACAATGCACACTGCCGCGAGACTGGACATTGTACTTATATACACAGATTCCACAGTTGTGTTGCATCTATCAACCAGCCAACGGGTCGCAGCTTACAGCCAGCAAATGCTAACCTGACGTCCGACACAACAACAACAACAACAACAACAACGATAACATCTCCTTACGCAAGACCAAGCATACCATCACCATGAAGTTCTCCATCGCCGCCCTAGCATCTACCCTCCTCGCCTCAACGTTCGCTCTCCCAACCACGGTGGCCAGGGACGAGCAACCAAAGGTCACATACGAACTCAGGGACTTTACCATCCGCAAGACCGGCGAGACCATCAACACTGTGTCCTTCCGCATCCTCGCCACCACCGGCGGTACACTCGACTACGCGTGCGGGCCCTACGACGAGGCAACCAAGGGCGTGCCAGAGCCTTTCGAAACCGGCCAAGTCTACGCCTGCGGCCCTAACACCAGCTTCTACTTCATCTACAGTCCTAGGAACGACATCGGACAGACGTACAACCGGCTCACCTTGTGGGAGAAGATTAGTAAGGAGCAAACACGCATTCAGTCGGTTGACGTGGGTGAGCCGCCTTGCCATCAAGGTGGTGCGGGACCTGAAGACCAATTCTGCACGACCCAAGGCAGTTTCTACCTGACTATGGAAGTATTCGGTTCTGCCTGATTACGGAGGTGTTCGACCCTACCTGATAAACTTGTGGAAGTGATTGGCTCAAGACGTAGGGTGTGTTGGTGGATCTCCGTTGTAAAAGCAAGTAGGAGAGATATGCGTAAAATACAACAGACCAATAAGAAAGCACGTTTTAGCTCTTTAAGTCTATTAGCTTGCTGTTGGGCTTTTCGATCTCAAGACTTGGACAAGTTCTTATAGTGACGCTGTCTCGAGTTAGTACGGCGCAGAAGAGAATGAGCAAGATAGGTGGGCGGAACTGACCTTGCAGTAGACGAGTCGACTGATCTGCTCGACCGGTAATCGAGTTCTCTTACGGGTTTGGGGCGGTCTCGTGAACAAGAAGCAGCAATGCTTTACGTAGCTAGGACAGACCACTATACAGGTCGAGGCCGATAGTTTTATACTAGGCTTGTCCGTTCTGTTGGGTGGTAGAGTGGTGGCTCGATAGCAGATTCTGCCAGAGGACGATGCCACATCGAGGACCGAATGGAAGCAGTGGTCCAGATGGGTACAGAGATGGAGGGAAGTGGTGATTGGCCTGAAGAGGGTTCGACGGCAGGTTACTGAAGCTAAAGCTGGCTACTGTTGAATATCGCGGTCTTGGGAATGTACGCGATTGATCTCTCGGGGGTTCGAGACGGCACTCTCCCGAAGTTGGGAGTTAACTTGACCGGCGGCTGCGATACGGAGAAGATAGTCCAGTGTCTACGTGTCGTCGTGCTCGACAGAGGCACTACGTCCGACTCCCTGGTTCTTGTCCGACTCGTCCTTCTTATCCTCCGCGGCATCCTTCGCATCCTCCGTAGCATCTTTTGTCGTCTCCCCTCCGATACTCGTGATCTCTCCACGTGCTAACGGAGCCACTCGGCCGGCCATACCTGCTCGGGGTGCTCTAATCTCAACTTCAGCTTTCCACCCTGCTGCACCAAACTCTTCATATCGCGCAAAAAGTTTGCCGCAACTGGCTTGCCTCTCTTTTTCACGTCCACACACAAGATTCTTTACCATCAAGTACTTCTTCTCTACCCCGGTCCAGGTTCTCCCCCTGGGCAGCGGCGACACTTTCGCAAACACCGCCTCACGCGCCCTCTGAGCCTCGGGGGCGTCGAGTTTGCGCGTAACGAGGCGGTGGAAGGCGTCCCAGTCGTTTTCCTAGTGGTCAGAAATGTGGTGCGCAAGGGACACGATTTGCCGAAGGGACAGGTGCATGGACTTGCTCTCGGCCTCGGCAAGCGTGGAGTAGTGTCCGGGAAGACGAAGCGAAGACGAAGATGGAGCGGAAGATGGGTCTGAAGAGGAAGGTAAAGCGGGAGAGGAAGGTGAAACGGCAGAGGAAGGTGAAGCGGAAGACAACACAATGAGCAATGGGCTACCGGCGAGGGAAAGGAATGGGTAATCAGTAGAAGGATGGATGCATGCAGCCTGCCGTGGGTTGGTGCTGCTCATCATCTCCATGTCAGGTATTGCGAAGGGAATGGAGGAACAAATTGATAAAGGAGGAAGCGAAGAGGAGAAGAAAGGTGATGTCTCCTGAAAAGTGAAGTTCTTGCTCGTTTGAATTCCGTCTGCAGCCGAAGAAGGCACACGGCATGTGTCAACCTCGTTCCTTCCCGATAGTGATTGCGGGCGGAAGGTTGGGAAGGAGCATTCGACATGGGGAGCTGTGAGCGTTGTGCTGCCGGCCTGAGGAAATATGGACGAGGGGGACGAGGTAAGGAAGGTAAAGGAAGCCAAGGCGGCGGGCCGTTGGGCAGTCTTGCTTTGCTTCCCATCACCTGTAGTCCTTTCTACACAAATGCACAGATTGGCTTCACACCATCCACCGCCATCCACCTTTCTGCTTCGACAGGACTCAAGACGCCGTTCATCAGGTCCCGCTCGAGCGTGACCTGGTTTGCATGTGTCCTCAATGTTCCGGCTTGGGCACCACATCGTCACTCGTGTAACGGTTTCAACACACAATCGCGACGTCCTGGCCATCGAGTTTGCTGGCTGATGTGCTATCTAGCGTCAGGGCCAACACCCGAGTACGGCGGTCTTGCGGGATCTGCGAAGAAGGCAAAGAGGTTCTGCAGTGGTAGATCCACTTGACCCAGTCCTCGAGCTCACTACATAGACCTGCGTCCTGGGCTCCAGCGAGAGCCATGAGCCGAGGTAGTCATGCGCTGCCAGATGTTGACTCCGTATTCCCCATAATGTTCCCCACGTCTCTTTTGCCTCAATATCGATGCGAAGACGCCTCAAGCTCACTACTTCTTCCGTCCATACCTCCTTGATCTATTTCAGGCCTGTGAAATGTGCCGGAGCTGTCTGTTACTGCCGACCAGACGCTTGAGCATCTGAGCATCCCTCGTGAAGCGGCTGATGGCCATCGAATCGATACGCCTGCCTACCTTGCACGGCTCCCTGAGTCCTGACCGATTTCGACTTCTGCTCACTGCCAATGGGAGGCAGGGGCCGCATAGTAGGTGGATCTGATCATGTTCATGGAGTCAAGTAAATGGGTAGAACCAATGGGCAGAGGCGGAGTAGAAGTCGACATTGTCTCTCCAAGTTGCCCGTGAAAAGACCTACGGCGAACCAAGCATGCTCTTTCTAAACGAGGAGGCCATAGCGGCTACCGGGTCGGTCAGCCCGACGGTCGAGCGGCGTCGCGTCCGGTGGGAACGCATGCGCTCCTTGGGCGTTGGAATCTTGCCCGCAACGGAGGAAGAGGTCAGAGGCTGAGTGCGGCCCGGACTGGCAAAATTTGCAGTTCCACAAACTCAGAGTCGTACACGACCTGTCAGTGATCCTACAGGCGTATTTTCATGTCCAGATTCTGCCATCTACAATGCGAGTGGACCTTGTTCGGAATTGGCGTCTGCTTTCCACCTCATAAAACTACTTCAAGCCATGGCCTTCTTTACACTACATCGCCAGGGGCGCTTCGGTTTGGAATCGTCTTCAGGGCGGTCTTCGTAAGTAGTAGATCACGAGGTGTGACACTTCAATCTCGCACTTCCAGATGCTATCCGCACTCTTAGAGTACATTGTCAGACTGCTGCTGCTGCCAGAACCCAAGCTGCAAGTTGTTCCGGCTAGCACTTCTCCCGGTCAAATCCTTTCATGATCCTCCTTCCTCATCGACAAGGCCTAAGTTACAGAAGCTCTG
The DNA here is from genome assembly GCA_022559915.2 of Septoria petroselini. Classification (NCBI taxonomy): domain Eukaryota; kingdom Fungi; phylum Ascomycota; class Dothideomycetes; order Mycosphaerellales; family Mycosphaerellaceae; genus Septoria; species Septoria petroselini. Next base: position 9,139 of record JAFJTQ020000136.1, on the reverse strand, counting down.
GCTATAACTAAGACCGTGATCATGGAGGTCACGGGTATCCTTACCACTATATGCTAATTGAACTCTTAATGTAGCACACATTGGCTCGACTCGAAAAGCTGCTACTACGGTGTTGGAACCAGTAACCACACTAGCAGTGAGTCAAGTAGTATTCAGCGAGGCACCAGTGGTTCTAGAACAACTCTATAATGTGTCTATCAAGAGGAGACAGGGGTGGGTACCCACCTTGTTGAAGCCAAATGACATGGGTGGGTGGCTTGTAATCAGGTTACATGGATTTTGTGTTGGTTACATGGGCAGAGTTTTCACTCTTGGCAGTCTATAGTTATGAGGGTACCCACCCCCATCTCACTCTCTTCGATAGGCGTCATATGGAGTTGGTTTGGAACCACTGGTGTCTCGCTTATCATCGCTGGTTGGATGCTAGTGTGGCGTGGTTCGAACACACCTCCTTATCTACTATAGAATGTCAAGGAAGAAAACTTCTCCCTTGTAACTAACCCTGAGTTGAGTACAAGCTACCCATGTCACTTGGTTTTAACATACGGCTAGCTAGAGTATGCAGCATCGATGCTGTAATTGCGAAGCAACTCTCTTATCTGCCGGCCCTCTTTTAAAAAGTAACACCTGCTAACGTCGGCCGATATAGAAAAGGGTCGCCTTGATCTATTTGGATTAGATAGTTTATTTTGTTGCCAAGTAAAGAAGGTCTACTACGCGCATCGAAGTTATTCTGCGCCACGAAGCTTAATCGGACGTCTAGCGTGCTTACGGCCGTCGCGGGATGTATCGCTCTATTCCCGTGGCTCGGTATCGTAGCCGGGCTAGAAAGACGAATGTGTAATGTCGGCGAAGGCCCTACAAAACTGTCGAGTACTATGTTATGCTAGCCGATTGTCCGAGCCTACCGGACACTGGAAATTTAGCACAAGCAGGGTCGTATTCCATTATGCTGTAATGTCATCGAAAGAGTAACAACGCATGAGAAGTCAACGGATCCTTGCGCCAGTGTTTTTAAGCTCTATAACATTAGACGACTCGATATCGCAGATCCATGAGAAGGAAGAAGACCGACAGACCGTGACATCAATAGGAATGGTTTGCCGCTCTTCCTACTCGCTATTATCTCCCTTAACACTATCGCCCCTTCCCGATCAAAGCTGAAGCACTTCTTCTATTCCTTCTACTTCTCCTCCTCCTTCTCCTTCTCATTTCCCTAGACTACAACTCCAACTTCGCCAACCACAGTCCTTATGTGGCAGTGCACAAGTCTGTCCTACGCCTCTCATGGCACTACCTGGTTCGACGACGGCTACAATAAGACACTACTGACTCGCTTATATCCCTGTTGGTATCCACACCACGACGCCCAGATCAAGAACGAAGAACGCATGGTCATTTACCAGTCATATCGGAAAGAATCTGTGCCGACAACCTGCTGGGATTCTCTTTTCGCCGCTTTGAGTACGCTCAAGCCCGGAGGTCTATTGCTGCACGAAGATTTCGCCGGGCCTTTTTAGGTTAGGATATCGCTAGGGCGGTGGAAAGATCAGAGATCCCCCGTGAGCTAGGACTGTTGGAGAAAGTCTGAACGGAGATTGTAGTTGCACAAGAGGTGATTTCTTTGTCTGGCTCTTCTAATGATCTGACCGTTCTCAGTGTCTGAACAGCGGGACAGTATCTTCCCCATAGCTGTCAAGCAATAAAGACTAGTACAGCACAGAGCAGGATAGCACAAAGCAGGACAAATCGAACAGAATGTGATCCAACCCAAGTCGATGTATCGCCCCATCTCCACGGGAAGAACATATTCAATTGGTTCCCCTACGTTTCCCATCTTCTGATCAGCTTTTTCCATTCTCAATCGTACTGCCGTGCAGCATAGAGACCACGCCTGGAGCCTACTGGTATATGCCCCTCGCAGTCCTCTAGCCGTGGAACCTCGAGAACAATGGCGCGCATCTCCCCAGCATCGACTCTACTATGCAGCAGAAGATTGCTCCACGGTCCGATTGGCGACTCGGAGCACACGGTCGCATAGCGCCTCCAAGTAGACTGGCCAGTATAGTTTCACAGGTATCCCATAGCTAAAGGGCGGCTCTCCCCATACCGGGTGCGTCGTTGCGGGGCTAAAGCACGCTATCCTCGATCATAAAAGCCAATAACCACAACACCAATACCTAAACGAACATCTAATACTATTGCCAACACCAACACCAACACCAACACCAACACCAATGCCAAAGCCATCGCCCAATCGGGGCAGTAGATAGCATATACCCTAAGACAACTGACGCTAGTGTAAAGCACGACACTTCGTGTCCTCTTATCGTGTCCTCTTAGAAGCCCGTTGCCTATCGAGACCTAGCATCTTTACGCCAGTACAAAGCACGACATACCGTGTCCTCTTATCCTGTCCTCTTAGAAGCCCGTCATTAATCGGGACCTGGGCATCTCCTTTCAAGGGTAGGTAGCATAAAATAGTCAAGAGCATCGCGTTAATTCCAGACTCTTACTAAACCCAACCGATTCGACATCGTCCATCAATCTAGGCGACTTGAACTATTCGTTCGCTTTCAACCCACATCATGCGTTTCTTATACACTTTTGCCGCAATCTGTTATGGATATATCGCAATTGTGCTCGCAAGCCCTACGCGCTCACCTAACTTCCTCTGGTACGAGGCCAAGAAGATGTCTCCCAACTTCGAGCTGCTCGCTCGGAGCATAAGCACAAATACGCCGCCTCCAGTAGACGGAAAATGGTACTCGGAAATACTAGCCGTGATTGCACAAGCTAAACTCGACCCGGAGTACGACTTCGAAAGGGAGGACGAAAACGACTCGAAATTTAAGTTGCCGAAGGTCCACTGCACTGGATTACAGATTCAAATCTCGAAAACCAAAAAATTCGTAGGGCATCAACATCACAGCTCGATAGTAGCATGGACTGACCTCCCCATTCTATTAGGGCTGGTGCGCAGGATGTCAGAGATTAGAAAAATGCCTCGGAGTACTTTTCTTTGTGAAAGGAGGGATTGCTGCTTACATCTATGCTTTCTACTTTAGCGGAGGACTCTCCGTGCCAGCAACTGTTGCCTTTCTTAACGTTGTTGGAAGTATCGGATTTGCAGCCTCATGCTTCAACACTTGTGTAGATGGCTTCTGCGCAACCAAAAGCGGAAACTATCATATTTGCGGTGATTAAAAGTGCGACCATTGCGGAGGAAACGCGACCGGAAGATTCAATGGTTGGTGCCATACTGGAAAAGGGCCTTTTATGAGGTGTTCAAGGGTCCCTGGAGGGTGTACCAATAAATATTAGTGGCTTTTCTGAGAGCAACATTCTAACTCTGGGTCCCAGTCTCCCAGGTGCTTGAGCGTTCGACCAATTGATCCTAGTCGCTGTGCATACGGAGCGGATGATCCAGCGACAGGCCGCGAGAGGACATGTCGTTTAGGAAGATCTCTATAATCGCTTTTAGGAAAAAGGAAGACGCTTTATTGCAGAGCAGCCGTCCGACCCAGGACTCAATCTCGCAATCTGGATCGATAGTGCGCTCACGAAGTGGTCCACTCTTCTCGAAGAAGTTCTCCTGTCTGAGATTGGCCAGTGGCTGTAATTCGTAGTGTTGCCGTCTGGAGCCACTTCGCGCATGCACGGTCACGATTCCATCCTCGCAAGACTCAATGAAAGGTTGGTCCCACGCAGTACACATGGAGATGAGGCATGTTTTCCGGCTACAAGCCACCATATCCCCTGTCCCTGGATTCTCCACATCTTCACGACTCTTCCTTTTCTGCTTCCTCTACCGCCTTTGCTGTCTGCGCTGCAAGCCATCATCTCCCTTGTCAAAGCAAATCCTCTATCTTCAAGTCTCTGTTTTGTCAACCTCACCTCCACCAAACTTTCCTGTCTCCTTATTCTTCCATCGCCGTCAACTTCTTTTCCTCGACTGCTTTTCATCCCCTTCTGCGAGCTTTCCACGCCAACCCAACCGTATTCAAGTCTCTCCTTCGCGCTCGTCTCTACAAACAGCCGCTTCTTCTTACTGCAACACGTCGCACACTAGCGTCAGCAATGCCTGCAGACTGGCGCGACAGCAAGCCCATCGTGCAGCAGTTCCTCGAGAACTGCTCAGACCTCGTCTTTCTCCCCGACGTAACAGGGCAGCAGCTCAACGCTTTCTACGACAAGGTCATCTGGTCACCTCCTGCGGCGAACGAAGCAGACGAGGCACGCGACAGCGCAGCGTGTCTGAGCTGAAGGATACCAGCGGAAGGAGAGTGCCAACTAATCAAGGGACTGATCGATGAGAGCATGAAGTTGAGATCCGCCAGGGTCGATGTGTGCGTAACAGTCTAACATTCTGGCTGTCTCTGTTGATGGTCACCGACTCCTTTCGATTCGACCACCACCGCTGCGCCATCTGCTGTGATGCAGAAGGGCGGCAATGTATCGTCCATAGACCCCCGCCAGCCTCTTCCTTCCCCATCAACCAGCACCCAATTTCACCACTCCGAGCGGTTTGCTTCTGGTTCTGCTGCCCTGTTGGGTACATGCACTGCTGCCGCTGCTGCCCGCCAACCACGCATGCCGAGTCTCAACGCCTCGACCTCCAGCAGTCCGGAAGAGGCGGATCTGGCGAGTCTGGACTAAGTCGCGATCTTCCTGCAATCTGTGCGCGCGTCGCGGGGAACCCTTCCACATCCGCTCGCAAGGCCTCGCCAGACTCGCATTACGAGGACGGAGACTTGGCCAAATTCTCAGGGTGCGATGGTGGTGAGCTCGGCGGTGAACATTATTCCAGGTCGACACACTCTTCATCCTTATCACCATTCACAACCGCGTTCCTCTTCTCTGGCGATCAATGCCGGACAATCAACGACGCCCAGGATACTACCATGACTACCGAAACCTCCGCTTCCGATCTTCTAGCCCACCTGTATGCGCACCAAGAAAGCCAAGCACAACAACTCGAACACAGCCAAAGACTAACCCTTACATGTTACACCAACAGACATGGCGTGCCCTCTTCCCAGCAGTCCCCGCCCAGAAGACCTTTAACGACCTAGGCTTAGAAACCCCATCGACATCAGCAAATTCCTCCTCTCCAGCTCAGCTCCTCGCCCAGTGGACTTCACACGGCTCATTCCCAGCCTTCCAAGAGTCCCTCGTTGACGTCACCTCCGCTGCAGTCACCCAAGGCAGTACGGGAGATGTGGACTGCATGGTCGAGGCGCTGTGGGAGGCACAGGGCTTGGCGATTTAGGCGAGGAATGCTGCCAAAGAGGCGCGTGGAAAGGAGGGTGAGGTTGTTGTGAAAATAGAGGATGTGGGTGTAGATGAGGATGATCGTCCTTGATTGGAGTAGCACTAGGCACGGCAGTGTTCTTAGCATGGAGGTGGCAATGTTGGTGGGGGCAGACGATGTCGGCCGCTGTGGATATGAGGGAGGTTGCGGACGTCGATGGCCGTTACCCATCGGAGCGGTGCAGAGAACGACAGGGTTTCCTCACTTTAGGTCCCAAGAGGCAAGATTCCCGTCACCTTGAGTGCCATTGAGTGATCGTGATAAGATCTAGTTGACTGCTTCGCTGCAGACTGACTGCAGGCAGCACGGATGCATACGCAGACGCATCGCTTTCCTCGATGCCGCTGCTTTGGGGACAGGTGCTGTGTTTGGCTGGCGGCTGCCCGAGAACGCGAGTGCCAGCACGATTCCCAATGCCTTGCAGTGACGGGTCAGCATTGCGTGATGGGAGGGTGTGGCCACTCTGATATGCAGCTGTGGAATGCCCTTTGCACAACGGGCAAAGTTCGCTGGTTTATCGATCAGGCAAGCTGGTTCCTGGGATGGGATGAGTTGATCCATGTAAGTGAGGGGCGAGAAGATCAGCAAAAAATTGGAGTGGGGGTCACATTTGCCTAATCAAGGAAGGCGGCAGACAAGGATGGCGTAATGCTTTCCGTTGACGAGCATGTAAATGATGTCCGTGAGGGAAGCTATGAAAAAAGGAAGGCGATCTGGCCAACTCTGATCTCCAAATGCCTGCTGTTCTCCAAATCCTGGCAAGGCCTCGTCCTTGCCTCCCCCCTCCCGAACCGTCCCCTGTCCACACATGGCCATGGCCTGAATGCCGGCTCGTCCAGACACACGGTTCGAAAAGCTCCGGCCAGCCCTCGTCAACGCTGTGGAAGTCTCCCCACGAGTCTTGCCGGAACTCGATCCCGCCAGGCTCAAACACTTCGAAGGAAAGAATCGCTGGCGAGGTCAACGTCCATCTTCCGCAGCGCCCAGTCGGTGGCGGCGTCCAGCTTCCGCACCTAGGGCCACCATCGCTCAAGCAGTGAGCGGTGGCTCGCGCTGAGCGAGCCCTGCTCTCGGAATTGAGCCCATTGCCCTCGTCAGACTTGCTCTTGATGACAGGTTGACGAGAATGGACAGTGCCACAACGATCGTTCGAGAAGCATCAGGAATGGACAGTGCCACGGCGACCAGTCGAGAAGACTCTTCGCTGCTCTCGGCCATGAAGGTTGGCATGTCATCGATGCAGGTGAGGGGGCTCGCGGTCTGGACATGTTGATTGGTCGCACGAGGTAGCGTTGTCACCTCAACATCTTGGTCCTTGTGGCGTGTTTCAACGTGTCGATCTTGCCGGCGCCAGCCCTTGAAATGCTCGGCGTGTTGGTGCAATGTGGCTCGAGCGGCGAGGCGGTCCACGACTCGGAGTCGAGACCTGGCAGCAACGTCGTTGCCAGATGCTCGGCTGGCTGGCGCAGTGCGTCTCTGGCAGCGGGCCATGCACGGGTTGGGTGCTCGACATGCCGATGTTTGAGACATGCTGTCAAGATCTGTCTGGAGAGGCTGGCGATTCGCTGCAGCAATCTTGTTTCGGGATAATGGCCAAGTTGGCAGGAGACAGTGATGATGGCGTGGTGCATCTCTGAAGGCGCCATGCGGTGATATTGGCTTGGCTAAAAGCGGAACCATGCGACTTGCTTGCATCCGGCCTTCCGTCTGTCTGGACATGTTGATCGGTCAACGACAAAGTTGATTTGGGGATTGGCCCTGTTGGCGCCATGCGGGTCCGAGCGAGTTGGTGTCAGTGTTGGAGACATGCTGTCAATGTTGCCGTGCACGTCTCGATCTTGACAGAAGAAGCGATGTTGTTTCAACGTGTGAGAGTCCGGCATGGGTTGGCGTGAGAATGTCGGCGTTCAATACGCGCTGTGAAGGTCATGGCGGCTCATGTTGACCTCGCTGGCGTAGCGACTCCGACGGCGAGGCAGAGTGACAGTGTGTTGCAGAAGGCGTCCGCGCTGGCGTACTGTCTGCCCGAGTGCCAGCAGACCCGAGTGCCCGGATGATCGGCGCGTGTCAGTTACGCTGATGTCGCCACCAAGACAGCCACGGCTCACTGGTGGCCTTCCCTTGTCGCGACCAGGGCCTGGCCATTCGCCTCGTCGTCTGACAATGATCTGAAACGGCCAGCGGCTGGTGTTGCCGGTGTAGAATGGCTCGTACTCGCAGTGTTCGTTCTCGAGCTGCACTGCAGGTTTTGGACTTGGTCTGTCAGTCAAAGGTGGTTGGTTGGCTGGCGAAGGTGCTTGAATGGCGAAGGTGGATGCTTGGAGGTCACGTCGACCGACCAGATGCTTTTTTCTTGGCCCTCTTGACGCGCTTGCCCTTGGGCGGCTTGTACTCGTCGTCATTGCCGTCCTGCTCGCTGGGATCAGCAACGAGCTCGTACTCCTCGGGAGTCTCTGCTCGTCCGCGCTTGCCGGTACGGCGCAGATCCGCCTTTTGCTGCCGTGCTTCAGCGCGCGCGTAATGTTCGAGGAGCGTCGCGTGGGGAATCTCAATGGAGGTGTCCGGGTCCAAGTCGCCACGAAGCAGATCGCTCAGACGGAGTGTCAACACTTTGCCGGCCTGCACGACATCATCGCTGAGCACCTTGAGCGGCAAAACCTTGAGTCTGCCGGGAGTTGATGCTTGCCCGATCGTAGCGAGGCGGAAAAGCGACATCCGCAGCGGTGCGCTGTCCGCTGCTGCCGAGAGACGTTCTTTTGGGGATTGGTACAACCGTGAAAACCTCAGCACCGCGCGGGTGTGGCAATGCGTCCCGCGCAAGTAGCGGATGGCATCGCTGTCTTTGGTTGAGGAGCTGAAGTCGTTTTCGATGACCAGCGCCGGATATTCCTCGTCGCTGTCGTCCCAGCCGATGGAGTAGTCGGGCGACTGGCTGGAGGTGGTGCCGAGGAGGAGTGCGGACGAGCCGAGCTTGCGCAGCTGCGTACGGCGGGCGCGGATAGCATCGTCGGGATGTTGCCCCAGGGCGGCAGCAAAGGCGTCGAAGATGGTGTCGCCGGCTCCGGCGATGAACTGGTCGTGCACATACGAGGGCATCCGGATGCGCAACACGCGACGCGGGCCAAAGTAGTCCTGGCGCAGACGCGGCGGACAGAGCGGCTCGAGCTCTTTCCAGGCGGCGACGCTGATGTCCTCCCACAGCAGCTCGTGCGGCTCCTCGCCGTCGGTGTAGGCCGCTTTGGTCCAGCGCAGGGCGGAGTAGTCGATGCGGCGGTTGCGGGCAATGTGCGCGTATACGTCGCTGATCTCGGCGATGACGGCCTCTTCGCAGTCGTCGTCGTCGTCGTCGTCCTCGGTGCTGCTGTCCTCGTCGGTGCTGACCTCTGCGCCGACGTCCTCTCCACCGACAATTTCCCGGCCGGCTTCGGTCCCGCCCACCGCCCCTTCGTCAACAGCACTGACAGCCTCCCTGCTCGCCTTCTCAGCACTCCCGGGCGGCGACGGCGAGGTGTTGGCGGTGGTGTTCGTGGCGGGCGAAGTCGGAGAAGCGGCAGCGGCGGGAGAGGCGGGAGAGGCGGCAGAGTCGGCCGTCGAGTCGGTGTCGCGGAAGGACATTTCAATCAGGCAGGCGCATGAGCGGACAGACAGCAACGACAGCGCTGGTGAAGAAGAAGATGAAGAAGAAGATGATAAAAAAGGAGAAAAAGAAGTGGTGGTGGTGGTGTTGGAGATAAAGGTCCCTGTCGCTGCCGATTGGCACCGAGTATGCCGACCGAAGGTTTTTGAAGTTCACGTGACGTACTTCCACATGCGGCCTACTTGGCG
>JAFJTQ020000135.1:0-16425 GCA_022559915.2 Septoria petroselini | reverse complement strand
AGGTCCCTATAGCGTAGAAGAGTAGTTATCCTAGATAGCCCTAGGGCTACCCGGGGGTAGTAGGGGCGTAGAGTCGTACTCGGGGAGGTATATACCCCGTAGTAGGGCTTTTAGGGGCGGAGCGGAATCGTTATTATCTCTTAGTAGTTCTCTCGTCGCATTTTTACTAGGTTAAGTTAGGAGGATTTAGCTCTAGCGACGACGACGACGGAGGTACCGCTACCCCCGCGCGCCGCGCCAGGTTCGTAGCTAGTACTACGTATAGGTATAATACCGTCGCTAGCCCGTAGATTTATATAGCCTTTATAGGGACTAACTATACTTATAATATTCCTTTCTCTATTACCTTCTTAATATACGGTCCTAAGTTTAGCTTAGAGTCTACCTATACTCCTAGGAGTCTAAGGGATAGTAATAGTCTATCCTTAAACCCTAAGATATTAACTATAGCCTATAGGGGATACCTTATTCTACTTCTAGTAAAGTAGATTAGTTAGTATTTTTATAGCGCGAATACGGCCCTTTTATCTTAATACCTATTATATATATATATATCGTAAGCGGCCTCGAGCTTCCTATAGTTTACCTCTATTATCTTCCTAAACGCTAGGATATTAAAGTCGTCTATAAACCTTATTACTTTTACTCTCCTTCCTTCTAGATCTAGGAGGAGTATAGATATAAAGAATAAGAATAATTTTAGTAATAGCGTAGATCTCTATAGTATTCCCGTCGCCTATAGCCTAGAATCCTCGCCTAGTTCTAGGTAGGTAGTCCGGTCCTAAGAGAAGGACTAGATAAACTATACGATATAGTAGAGATATACCTTTATCTTAATATTATAAATAAGCCTTAGGTAGAACATATTATAAAAAGCTCTAGAGATATTAAGGTATAGTATTAAGGCTACTAGTACTAAGTCTATTTTCTAGATAGTCTAGACTTATTCTATAATTAACTTAAGAGCCGATACTATTAACCTTCCGGGTCTTACTCCTATCTAGGACTAGGAGAGAAGGTTTCTTCTTTTAGCTTCTTTACTTATTCTCTTAGCTACGATTACCGAGAATTTTAGCTAGAGTATTTAGTAGCGCAATTAGCCTATATACCCCTAGTTTAGTATAGTCCGGCTTCTATAGCTTCTTTAAGACGACTATTATTAAGTATTTTAGTAGCCTTAGTACCTCTACCTTAGGTATTCTATATAGAACTAATATAGTAGAGGTCCGAGCTCGGTCTTATATTCTACTAGAAAGAGGTTTAGGACTTAATCTAGGCCTAGGGCTTTATTAAGCGGGATTTTCTTAATAATCTTTAGTAGCTTACTAATCTAAACTTCTTCTTCGATATAGAATAGCTCTAGGTATATTATACCTTAGATATTCTATAGGTCTACGTTCTTAGGCTCTAGGAAGAAGTAGTATCCTCTATCTATATATCCTCCTTCTTATTCTTTATCCCTAGAAATTAGAGAAGAGGGGCCCTCTAGCTAGCCCTTTCCCTAGCCTACTTAGCTAACTTCTAGATTTTCTTTAGGTCCTTAGTAACCTTCCTTATTATTTCTCTCTAGAATAGGTTCCTAGCTTTCTTAATCAATCTACTTTCCTTTTACGTATAATATAGCTAGGTAGGCCGCTAGGCTCTCCTCTATTCTATCTTAACTCTATTCCTATCTTAGATATCTTATCTTCTTTATAGCGATACTATACTCCTTTAACTATATTATTTTAGTAAATAGAGATAGTTTTACTTTTAGGATCTCCTTATTAATTATACGGGTTAGTATTTCCTATATCTCTAGGGCCTTTTTATTAATTTATTATAGTATCTCTATTAGCCTAGTAGCGATTTCCTCTACCCTATCCTCGACTATCTCTCTTACCCTCTTCTACTCTACTTTCTTCTATTAGAGTCGCTAGACTTAGATCCTAGAGCTAACTTAGGACTATATAATCGTTATTTAGATTAGAATATAATCTAATCCTATCTCTAGGTCTATTCGTACTCTATATTCTTATATATCGCGTTATATTCCCTTAGACCTAAAGACTAGGTCTAGTATTTAGTAACTCCTCGGAGTTTCCTATATAATCGTACCTAGTTCGAGGAGTAGGTCTAGATAGGCTTCCTCTATAGTCGTTATAAGAGGGTAAGCCCTAATAATAAGAGCGCCGGCTATACCCGCGCTAATCCTTAGTACTCCTATCTAATTTCTATTAGGCCCTATATAGTTATTCTCTCTCTCTAGTATTAAACTTACTAAATACTACTTAGGCCTCTATATATACGTTACTCTCCCGTAATATTAAGCTACCCGTATTAGAGATATTATATTAGTCTTTATCTTAGATTAAACTCCTCTACTATTAGGAGTATTCCTTAGGATAAAAGGCCCTTCTAGATAATATCCTTTACCTATATTTAGTTCTAGACGTTTAGGATAATAGATAAGTATAGCTTACTCTCTCTTACTCTAAGGCTCTTTAGCTATATAGCCTAAGCTACTTTAAGGGATAAGTAGAGTCTTCTATTCTCCTCTTAGATCCTCTAGATATAGGTAGGGTCCTTAGGGTTAAAATCCTAGGTCCTAAACCTATAGATAAGTACCTAGTATAGCTATACTACTACTACTATATTAGGAAGCTCCTTATAGATCTACTTAAGATTAGCTATTAGCTTATCTTTTATAGGTTTTAAAGCTATAAAGACTTTTAGGTCTCTACTTTCGAGCTTCTTAACTATAATTACCTCTAGGTCCCTTAGTCCCTATAGGATCTCTTAGTTTATAAGGCCCTTTATCTTATCTTACTCTTCTTTCTAACCGACTCTAATAGTAATTACGTAACTTTCTACTAGAAATTTCTATAGGCTTAGTACGGCCTACTAACCCTAAGAGCCTTAGAAGGTAGCTTATACCTATATCTTTAGAGTAGGGGTCTATAGGTTAGTTTAGATAGTCTATAGAATAGTCTTAATAGTATTATTAGTATTAATATCTTTACTTTAGTAGATAAGTAGGGTCTAGGCCCGCTAGAGGAGAGAGAGAAGAGTAAGGGAGTTTAGGGCCTAGAGAGTATCTAGAGCCTTTTAGATATTATCTATAAGGGTTATAAGGTTCTTTTAGATATTAGTATCTACTTTTAGCTAGCTAGACTAGTCTTTTAGGCCCTTAGGGCCCGGTATAGTTACTAGTTACCCTTTAGTCTAGCTTAGAGATAGACGCTAGAACCCTCCCTCCCTTCCTCTACTATTCCTTAAGGTTTCTAATATTTTACTATCTATATATATATATAAAGACGTCTACGGGTATATCTTCTATACCTACGAGCGCGCGCGTCGTACTCTAGAAGTATACTATTTTTAAGAAGAATAGTTTTATTAGCTTAATATAGGTCCTCTATAGGATATATAAAAAGGTAAGCTTAGCTTATCTAACTATCGGATTTAGAGTTACGTAACTATTAGATATTACGAAATATAGAATCTAAAGTACGATAGTAACTATTAGGTATTAAGGGTATAACGTTATAGATTACGTAATACTAAGACCTACCTATAGTTCTAGAATTAATTCTAGAATTAAATAATAATAATAATAATTTGTTTATTTACCTATCCTTATACTATATAGCCTATATAGGTCGCGCTATAGAATATATATAGGGTAAAACCTTACCGGATAAAAACCCTACGTACTTTTATAGTATATATTACTAACTCGCCTTCTATATTACGCCTTACTTTTAGGCGCGTAGAGGTTACTTATAGCGACCTTATAGTTACGAGTTTCCTAGGCTCGTAGCTCTCCCCGTCCCTCGTTTCTAATCCCCGTTTCCCGTACTATCTTAAACTAGTACCCTAGTATACCGTTATTAATAACCTAGTTTATAACTACCTTAATACCCTAGCCGGTACTAAGTATCGTATCTAGGTTCGTTTTACCTACCCTCTTAACTAGATCTAACCTCTTAGTCTACTACCTTAGATAGGTTAGGATATACTTAACGTCCTATCTACCCTCCCTATATTCGTAGTATAGGCCGTCTACGTCCTTAACTCGTCTTCTATAGAGGTACTACTTAAGTCCGTAGTAGCCTATTCTTATTTAGGTTATAATAGTACTTTATACTCGTATAAGGCTAGTATATAGGTAGTACCTATCTAGACGCTATAGGGGTTTCTAGGCCGTTAGCGGATAGTCCTCTACTCTCCCGCTTCTCTTCTCCTCCCTTACCTTCCGGGCTTCTCTCTACTCGTCTATCTACCTACGATTAGTCTAGCCCTAGTCCTTAGTATAGAGGTCCTCTAGCTCGCCGCCGGCCTAGACCGCCCGTAGGAGGACCTCTCTCCTAGAGAGGTAGGCTACTTTTCCTATACCTCCGCGTATCCGCCTTCGCTTTCTCGGTATAGCTATTCTCGCTACCTCCGCGTATTAGGCCTAGATTACCTAGATAGCTTCGCTACCTTCTAATTTACGGATATAGTTAAGCGTTAGCTTAGTCGCGTATTACCCGATTAGCGGAATACCTGCCTCCTATCGTATAACTAGGATCGGGGTAGATTTATATACCCCGAGTATAGTCCGGAGGGCCTTCGCTTATATTACCTCTAGTATCTAGGTATAGCTCTTACTTATATATTCTCCTCCTATTAGGGTATTCTAGACTTAGTACCCGAATATAATCGTAGGTCGGATAATCGCTATATATAGGTACCTAGCCTTTAGGAACGTCGCTCTCTATATAGATTTATAGAGCTTCGTTATCGATACTATCTAGGATATTCCTTTAGCTTATACGTTCCTAACGTAAGGGCCCTACTTAAGCTTCGTATCGATCTATACCCCTAGGAGGCGGATATCTAGGACTAGCTCGCCGTTAAATTCCGGGATATTAATATACGCCTAGAGGTTATATTTCTTTCTTACCCGCGTAAAGTAGATTAGCTAGTACTTTTCTAGTACGAATTTCGCTCCGTATTAGTCTACCTATACGAGGTACTTCTTATATACCGCCTCGAGGGCCCTATAGTTCTCCTCTATAGTTCTACTAAATATTAGTATATTCGTATTATCTACGAATCCTACCGCTAAGGTAGGTCTATTAGTAAAGTCCGGGAGGAGTCTAGATACGAAGAAGAGGAATAGGATCGGTAAGAGGGTAGACCCCTACGGAATCCCCGTTACTATTTCCCGTTTCTTATCCCTAAAGTCCCTAAGGACGAGGATTATCGTACGGTTAGTAAGGAACGAAGTAATAAACTTAACCGCCTACTCTAGGACCCCTTTATTACGGATATTATATAGGAGCCTTTCGTATAATACCTTATTAAACGCTCCCGATATATCGAGGTAGAGTATAGATACTACTATACCCGGGTTAGTCCCCTAGACCGTATATATTTATATTTAATTATAAGTTCGAGCGCCGTTATCGTCGACCGCTTTAGTCTCGCGCCTATCTAGTTATATAGTAGTATCTAGTTAGCCTCCGTAGCGTCGGATATCCTCCGGGCGACTATAGCTTCGAGTAGTTTTACGAGTATATTAAGTAGTATAATCGGCCGGTACGCCTTAGGCGATATATAATTAGGCTTCTACGGTTTACGGAGTACTATTATATTAGAGTCTTAGAACGCCCTAGGGTAGTACGATAGCGCTAGGTACCTTGTATAGAACCTAGCGAGTACTAGAGAGATATCCGGCGCGTATTTCTTTAGGAATCGGTTAGTAATTTAGTCGGGCCCCGGGGCCTTATCTAGTAGTATCTTCTAGAGGATTCTAGTAATATCCTACTTATCTACTACCTAGTCTATTTCGACTTTATCTAGGTATATATATCCGCTAATATCCGAGAGGTTAGCCTAGACTAGCTATAGGAAGAAGTAGGTAGCTATAATATTAGCCTTATCCTTATTATATAAGAAGGTTTATCCCTCCGCGTTTTTTATCGCCGGGAACTAGGGGGGAGGGGGTAGCTTTCCCGCCCCTTAGCGGGCCTAATAGGTTAGGCGAGTTTCTATATCTTACTCTTATTAGCTACGATTTCTACGACTATCTTACGCTAGTATAGGTTAGTATCTCTCTTTATCTACCTTTTCTATATATTAGTCGCTTCGTAGTATACCTAATACGTCTCTTTATCCCTAGTAGCCTACTATAGTCGCCTAGCTTTCCTCGCTACCTTCGTATATCTCGTATAGTCGGCGCTCTATTCTATCCTCGCGTATAGTAATAGCCGCGTAGTTAGGATCTATTCTCGTATTACCTTCTAGAGGGCTTCCTAGATACGTTCTATAGCCTAGTCGAGGTAGTCTCTCGTCTCGAGCGATTCGTAGAGGATAAACTCGAGTAACTTCCCGGCCTCTTCTCCTACTATCTTCTAGTCGGCCTTCTTCTACTATAGGCGGGTAGCCTTCTATATAACCTCCTATAGCTAAATCTATATAGTTATTATAACGGGTAAGTAGTCGGACCCGGTCTTAATATTCTTAGCTATTTCGTAGCGTATAACCCCCTAAGAGATTATAGGTAATACGAAAGCTAGGTCTAGGATCTAGTAACTCCTCGTCGTTTCCTATATAATAGTTCCCGCTAGGGTAATAAGATCGAGGCCCGCGGCCTCCGTAGTACGGATTAGCGCGTCTACTACGTCGTATTAGTCCGTAGCGGTTAATCCTCCCTACTAGGGGTAGTATAGGTTAAAGTCCCTAAGTACTATATACTCGCCGGGGTCTTATAGCGCCGTAGCTAAGGCGTTAATTATCGCCTCGTCGCCGCTCCTTAGGGTACTTAGTAGGTTATAGTAGCTATAGATATATACTATCGTCTACTATTTAGGGGGAACTTCCTTTAATACGTATATTCTAACCCTAGTAGCGTCGTCCTTAGAGAGGACTACGGAGTACGCCGGGTATTAGATAGTACCGTAGTAATTCGGGTTTAACTAGGGCTCCTAGATAGCGATAAATAGGTACTTCTTTAGGTCTAGCTCCTATCGGAACGGGAGGGTAACTTTATTCCGGCTATAATTAACGTTATACTATATAATTATTATCTCGTCCGGCGTATTATTTATTAGACGTATCTATAGTTATACTCTCGGTTTCCCCGGTTCCTATCGGTTCCTCTTAGACGTTCCTAGGGACCTTTAATAATACTAGGGCTCTAAACGTAAATATACCTATAGTAATCCGCTACTAGTTCGGCGGTAGTACGTAGCTAGTAAACCTAGGCCTCCCTAGGTTTCTCCTTACCTATAAGTCGGCTCGTACTAGCGGGTACGTTATTCTCTCTATTACCTTAGGTAAGTAGACTCTAGGCCTTTTTCCCGCGGCTATTATCTAGCCTTCGTTATCCGTTTTCTTCTTATCTATAATAGTAGTTACCCTCTACGTCTACGCGAGCTTTATCGCGTCGAGGCGGCCTCTAACCGCCTACCGGATCCTATACGTACTCTTCTACGCTACGTAGTTACTATTATAGTTCGCGTACTTCTATATCTTTAACTTATATTCCTCCGGCCTATAGTCCCCTACGTAGTTATTATACTTCGCTATTACCCTATAGTCTACCGCCTTATAGCCGAAGGCTATATATCTTATATATTAAAGTACCTAGTAGTATAGGCTAAAGTACTCGGCGTATAGGAGGGTATAGTCCTAGACTACTCTCTTCTCTATAATCGCGTTTACCTCCTTAGCCGAGCCTAGTCCGATTACTAGCGAAGACTTCTTCTTTACGCTAATCGCCTTCTCGCTCTTTAACTAGCTAGCGTTAAGGACTTTAAGGCCGGGGTAGGAGTCCCGGTTATATTCCTCGATACCTCTATAGACCTTCGTTATATTAGCCCTATTAGCTAGTACTATTACCCTATAGACTAGGACTTAGTATTACTCTATCGCTACCCTAGCTATAGCCCTAAGTTTCTCCTTCTAGTTAACTTCCTTCTTCGCCTCTTCCTAGGACCTCTAGTCCTTTATAAAGAGCCGGAGGTCCCCGCTCGTTAGCTTCTTAACGGCTACTATACCTAGGTATATAACCTTCTCTATAATCGCCGCGTATAATATCCCCTAGACCGTCTTCTTCTCCTTCTCGCCTATAATCTTAACTATAATTACGTAACTCTATATTAAAATTTTAACCTCGTAATAGGTAGCTCGGATAGCGGAAGTATTCGTCGATTTAATAGAGAGGTAGTAAATATTAATTACGGGTTAATCAATTAATTAATAAGTTAAGTTAGTCCTTAATCGATACCTAACTTAATAGGCCCTATTACATATATATATATATGCGATCGATAGTCGCTAGAATATTCTTTATATACGTAAGCAATTACGTATACTTAGACCAATTTAGTTTAGTATAGAATTGACTAGAAGGTTATCGAATATTGATTTAAAATTAACCTTCTATAGCTTACTATTTGATTCTAGAATTAACTCTAGAACTGCGGGGCAGGTCTTGGTATTACGTAATCTATGACGTTATACCCTTGATACCTGATAATCCCCGTCGTACTTTGGAGTCTATATTACGTAATATCCGACGATTACGTAACTCCAAATCCGACGGTTAGATAAGCTAAGCTTACCTTTTTAAATATACCCCCGTAAGCTTTGCTTATTTAGTCTCTATACTCGGCGTTATACCTCTATTAATGCCTATTATTATCCGCGGCCGCGTATAGTCGCTATAGGACTATATATTAAGGCTAGAGGGTCTACTTCTAAGGAAGGTTAAAGCTTCTCTTAGGTAGGTCAAAGCTTTATAAGCTAAAATCGGCTATAATCGCTATTCCTATATGTTCTATAGGCGTCCCTATAGAACATAGGCTAGCTATAGACCTTTAGCTTATAGTAAGATAGTAATTCGCTTACTTATTAATTAAATTACGCCGTTAAAGTCTAATTAATTCTAATAGTTAGGGTATTAAAATCCCTAACTCCTAACTCTTAATCGTTAGGGCATTAAAATCCCTATCCTTTTAACCCCTAAATACTTAACCCCTAACCTCTTAACCCCTAAATATTAGAGATTAAACATTATACCCTCTTACGCATAAACTATCCCCTAAATACTTAATGCCTAGGTTTATCCTATTAGATATTCTTTAAGACTCTTAAATAGAGTCGTATCTAGTACCTTAGTAAGGATATCTACTACTTGTTCTTTAGTAGAGACCCAAACTAGCTTTGTTAGGCCTAGGGTAAGTACATCTCGTACATAATAATATTATATATCTATATACTTAGTTTTAGCGTAGTGTTCGGGGTTTATAGCTAATTCTATAGCCGATTTTGAGTCGGTATAGACCGTAATCGCCTTATTATCTATTTCTAGCTCTTTATAGAGGTCTTTTAGAAATGCGGCTTCTTTTATTATCTCTTTTAGGGCCATATATTCTGCCTCGTAGCTAGATAAGGCTACGGATTTTTGTAAAATACTACGCCACGATATAGGCGCTTATTTATTAAGGAAGAAAATATACCCCGTAGTAGATTTGCGTGTAGTATAATCACCCCCCCAATCTGCGTCGCTATACGTAGTTAGAGTAGGCGGAGGTTGCGCTTTATATACTAGCGCTAAATCTAGGCTCTTAGGATCGTTTAGGTATTTCTACATCCTATTAAGAGCTTTAGAATACGTAGAATCGGGGTTTAATATATATCTAGCTACCTGGCCTACTACGTAGCTTAAGTCAGGCCTTGTATTAGTAGCTAGATAGATAAGAGCGCCGACCTCTTTTTAATATATCTTTATATCGTCTAGATTAGCTTGTTTTTTAGCTTTTTCTAGACGTACGCCTATTTCTATAGGCGTAGAGACAGGATTTAGTCCTAGTTTATTATATCTCTCTAGTATTTTTAGTAAATAGCCTTTTTGGCTTAGAGTAATCTCTTTATTAGGCATATTTCTAGATACTTCTATGCCTAGGTAATGTTTAACTTGGCCTAAGTCACTTATTTCTAAGTATTTAGAGAGGTTCGACTTAACTTGATTTGCTAAGTCTATATTAGGACTAAATATTAACATGTCGTCGACGTAACATGTTATATATATGCCTGTCTCTTTATTCTTAAAGGCGGCGTTATCTTTATATAGAGGATAGAAGTTATACTTCTCTAAAATTGATTTTAGGTATAGGTACCATTGCCTACTAGCTTGTTTTAAGCCGTATAAGGCAGTATTAAGACGATATACTTTGGATTCTTAGCCTTTAGTAATAAAACCTATAGGCTGTTCGACATATATTTCCTTATCTATAGGGCTATTAGGGAATGCAAGCTTTACGTCTATTTGCTCGATTTCCTATCCTTTATAAGCCGCTATATAGAATAAGGAACGCCAGGTTTCAGGCCTTCAAGTATTGCTAAAGGTGTCGTTATAATCGATTCCTAATACCTGTTTAAATCCCTTTGTAACCCATCGACTTTTAAATTTAAGAAGCTTGCTATAAGGGTCTCTTTTTGTCTTATAAACCCATCTGCCTTTAATAGGTTCTCTACCCTTAGGCAGGTCGACTAAGTCCCAAGTATTTAGCCTATTTAGGTCGCTAATTTCGTACGATATCGATTTAAGCCATTCGTCTTTATTAGGACTATTAATCGCTTCTTTATAAGTCGTAGGATCTTCGGGATTATTTATTGCTATAAGGGCATAGAGGCTAAGTTCGTCTTCTAGGCCATCGTCTATTAGAGTATGTTTTGGCCTAGAATCGCTAATATCCCCTATATTAGTTTTAGGCATTTTAGAGGTATACTCTATATTATTTTATAGCTCGTCTACTTCTAGCTCTAGGCTAGTATTTCTACTAGATATAGTATCTATAGGCGACTGCCTATTAGAATCTAAATCTAAGCTTTCTCTAGACAGATTTTGGGAAAAAGCTCGGACCTTGCCTAGATAAGCTTGGTCCTTTTCTAGAGAAGCCTAGGCCTTATCTAGAGATAGAGTTTCTTGCTCTTGATTTTGGCCTATAGTAGACGTATCTATAAGAGTACTATCCTCTCTACTATTACTAGAGTATAGGTGCTCTTTTTCCCTATAAAATTGATTCTCTAGTATAGTAATATCTCGTGCTCAAACTACGCGTTTTGTCTCTAAATCGTAGAGCTTATAGTTGTTCGTATCGCTATATCCTACTAGGATAGCTTTACGAGCTCTAGGCTCAAGTTTCTTAGCTTTAAAACGAGTATAATACGTTATAGAGCCAAAAACGCGTATATAGTTAAGGTTAGGTTTTTTATTAAACCGTACCTCGTAGGGGGATTTGAACCCTAGGGAGGAATGTAGCGTTCTATTATATAGAAAAATCGCCGCTTCTAATGCCTCGCCCCAAAAATATTTTAGAAGGCTTGATTCTAGTAATAAGGCGCGTACTTTATTAAGTAGAGTTCTATTAGGTCTCTCTATTAGCCCATTTTGTTCGGAGTTATAGGGACTACTAAACTTATGATTTACGCCGCTCTTCTTAAATAGTTCTTTAACTTTAGAGCTACTAAGTTCTTTGGCATTATCGCTCCTAAACGTTTTAAGAAGAGGCCTTTTATTACTATTTAAGTTGGAATTTTTAGCTCGTATCTTAAAGTCCCTTATTTTAGAAAAAGCTTCGGATTTATTTGTAATTAGATTGGCTTCTATATACCGAGTATAATTATCGATAAAGCTAATAAAGTAGCGATATCCTTGCTTAGTAGAGGGCTCCATAGGCCCGTAGATATCGCAGCTTACTTTATCGAGATAGGCTATTACTTTTACTATAATAATACGACGTATTTTACGCGTTTGTTTAGCGTTAATACATATTTGGCATTATGGACTATACTTAGTAGTAATACCTATTTGTTTAAGGATATTATCGCCTATATATCCTAGCCTTTTATGCCAAATATCTGCGTCGTTTTAGGACTCTATATATAGAGCTTGTTCTTTTTCTCTATAAGTAGGGATAGAGATATTTAACTTATATAACGACCTATCCTTAATTGCCTTTATAATTAAGTCGTTATTAGAGTTAAATATCTCTATAACGCCGGTTCTTAAAGTAGTATATATCCTACGGTTATCTAATTAAGATAACGAGATTAGATTAATATTAAACTCGGGTACAAATAGGCAGTTAGTAAGAATTACGATTCTATTTATATCTTAAAATCGTAATTTTACGTTGCCTACCCCGTAGGATATTATATAACCTACGTTTCCCTATTTTATAGTAGTTTCTTTATTAGTATAAGTTATAAAGTACGACTTATTACTAATAATATGCCTACTAGTACCTGAGTCTAAAATCCACGTATCTTTAGAGCTAATTTCTTCTAAAGATGCGTCGATAGTAGAGTATAGAACCTCTACTTCTTCTTCGTTTTATTCTCTAGTAATAAGGGCTTCTTCTTTATTATTACTAGGCTTAGACTCTTTACTATCTTGCTACTAACTAGGGCGTAGATTAGGGTACTTTTTAAAGCATTTCTCCTCTAAGTGTCCTTCTTTTTTATAAAAGGAGCAATACTTAGTAGAGTCCTTAGGGCCCTTATTATTAAGTCGTTTATAGGTACCCTTAGGTTTGCCTTTATTAGTAGGCTTAGTCTTAGAGAATAACGTAGTTTCCTTTACGTTATATCGTCTAGACTCGTCGAGGATATTAGAGAATAGGGCTTCTAGAGTATAGGTATCCTCTTTATCTCTAAGAGTTTAGGATATAGAGGCAACAAACGAGTTATAGTCGTCGTTTAGGTTATTAAGAGTCTAAGTAATAATAACCTAATCTAGAATATTTATACCCTTAGATTTTAGAGTATTAGATAGACGACGTATATCGTTAATATACGACTCGATAGAGCCTAAAGTCTCTAGAGTAGTCTAGAATAATTCCTTTAATAGTAGGAATTTAGAGCTAAATCCTTTAGGGGAATATAGCTCTTTAAGTATATTCTAGGCGTCTTTAGCCGTCTCCTTATCTTGGATTTGTAGGAGAGGGCTATCCTCTATACCTAATCGAATAGTAGATAGTACTTTAGCTACTATATTAGCGTCTAGAATAGGGTCTTCTTCTAGAGCCTTATAGTAGCCTTTTTCGATTAGATAGGACTTTATTCTTAGAGCCTATATCTCGTAGTTTTCCGCCCCTTTTAGGCGCGCAAAACTAAAGGTTTTGTCGCTTATAGACATTACCTTTACTAGAGAGTAAAACTTAATACTAGGCTTACTTTCTTAGCTTCCCTTAATTTTAGCCGTTTTTGATAATACCTATTAGTATACTACTTGCTAGGAGGTCCGACTAGTATAACGGTTTTTATAACTCCTAGTACCCTTATTATTCCTAATTTCTTAGGTAAGGGGTAGTAGGGACTTTGAAGGCCATAGGCTCTCTAGTTATTAGTCGTATATAGTTCCGATTCCTCTAGTTCGATAGAGCTGCTTAAGAGCTTTCTAACGAACTTTTAATCGTCGAAATCGTAGTAGAATTGGCTTAGATATAGTCGATTCTAATAGGTAGGAATTTAGTTTCTACCTATTAGTATTCGTATATCGTCTCGGTAGGGTCCGTGCTCTTCTCGGTAGGGTCCGTGCGTTTCCGGTATTATATAGTCTACTTTATGTCTTAGTAGACCGGGCTTATAACCTGTTAAAATTTTGACCTCGTAATAGGTAGCTCGGATAGCGGAAGTATTCGTCGATTTGATAGAGAGGTAGTGAATATTGATTAAGGGTTAATCAATTGATTAATAAGTTAAGTTGGTCCTTAATCGATACCTAACTTAATAGGCCCTATTACATATATATATATATGCGATCGATAGTCGCTAGAATATTCTTTATATACGTAAGCAATTACGTATACTTAGACTAATTTAGTTTAGTATAGAATTAACTAGAAGGTTATCGAATATTGATTTAAAATTAACCTTCTATAGCTTACTATTTGATTCTAGAATTGACTCTAGAACTGCGGGGCAGGTCTTGGCATTACGTAATCTATGACGTTATACCCTTAATACCTAATTATCCCCGTCGTACTTTAGAGTCTATATTACGTAATATCCGACGGTTACGTAACTCTAAATCCGATAGTTAGATAAGCTAAGCTTACCTTTTTTAATACTAGTCCCTTATTAGAGTTCTTAGATTACCTATCGGTTTTAGGGTAGAAGGCTATTAAAGGCTTCTACTTAATACTAAGAATCTTACTTAAGCGTTTAAAGAAGGAGGAGAGCTAATTCGATCCCCTATCTATTACTATTATCCGGCTAGGTCCGTATCTAGCGAATACGTACTTAATAAATAACTAAGCGACGTACGGCGCGTCTAGCTTATATACGGGTATAAATATTCTATCCTTAGTTAGGTAATCCGTAATTATTAAAACGTTTATATAAGTAACGTTATCTACCTAGCTCTTACTTAGTAGTAGTACTACTATAAAGTCTATTATAATATCCCTCTAGGGCTTATATAGTACTAGTAGTAGTACTAATAACCCGCTATATACCTAGTTCGTAGGCTTCGTTATTCTATAAACTCGGTAGTTCCGGATAAATCGCTTTACGGTCTACTACGTATAGGGCCAAATATACGAGCGGGTTAAGAGTTCGAACGTTTTAGCTATACCTAGGTACCCCGCCGCCTTAGCGTTATAAGAGTTAGCGATAACGAGCGTACGTACTCGGTATATTAAGTAAGAGTCCGTAGGTAGTAGAAGTAGCGACTCCTCGCTATAGCGGTTCTTAATATAGAACCTACTATTACGTACTATTACTAGGCTCCGATTAATCTTATACTTTCTAAATATCGCTATCTCCCTCCCCTTTACGTTCTATTAAAGGGCGACTTAGACCGGAAGTTCCTAATATAGCTACTATAGGGCCTCCTCGAGGTCTATATCGTCCTATAATTCTAGTACTATAGTTTCCGCTACGGACGCTTCCTCCGGTTCGGCTTCTTCTTCTAGCGTTATCGCGGCGACCCTTAAGAGGTCTAGTCGATTCGGGCCTAGTATCGTCTATTATTAGTACTAAGTTCTCGGGTCCTATAGTAACGAAGGGAGGTCCTAAGAACGCCTTATTAAGCTATCTAGCTTCGTTCCTAATACCCCTAGCCTATAAGTTACCTTAAAGTTAAACTAGGATAGAAACTTAGCCTATCTTACTTATCTCCTATTTAGTTACTTTATAGATATAAAGTATTCTAAATTCTTATAGTTAGATAGGACTTAAACGTAATCGTCTAAGAAACGTTCGAAGTCCGTCTTACCCCCCTCCGCTATTAGCTCCGGGCGCTACTCCTTAAAAGCCTAGATAATAGCTAGGAGTTCCTTATTATAGATCTTATAGTTATACTCCGCCGGGCTTATCTTCTTTAATATAAAAGCTACGGGGTACTATAGCCCTATATCCGGGTTCTTCTAAGACAATACGGCTACGGTAATAAAGTCGGAGGCGTCCGTTTCTAGTATAGTCTATCGGCCTAGGTAGTATAACGCTAGAATTAGTACGTCTATAAACGCTTATTTAAGTATAAGGAATACGCTTTTATACTCCTACGTCTAGGCGAATAGAATATACTTCTTCTTTCCTTTAGCGTCTACTATATCGCTCCTCCTTATAAGTAGAGTTAAAGGTATAGTAATACGACTAAACTTATCGATAAACTTACGGTAGAAGTTAGCGAATCTAAGAAAGGCTTATACGTCCTTTACGTATATAGGGGTTTACTAGTCCTAAATCGCCTTTATCTTGTCTAGGTCTATACGTACTCTATCTTTACCGATAATTATCCTAAGATACTTGGTTTCGTATACGAAGAACTCGTATTTATCGATATTAAGTTATAGGCTAGTATCTAGTAGTCTCTATATTACTCGTCGAACGTACTAGACGTATTCCTCTCGTATACTACTAAAAACAAGACAATTATCTAAGTATACTAAGTAGTAGTCGTCTAAGTACTCTCTTAGGGTATTATTAATATAACTCTAGAACGTCCCGGGTATATTATATAGGCCGAAGGGTATTACTATATACTCGAATTAACCGTAGCGCGTTATAAAAGCTATCTTCTACTCGTCGCTAGCCGTAATCCTAATCCTATTAAAGGTAGTAATTACGTCTATTTTAGTAAACTAGGACTTCCCCGAGATACGGTTAAGCGTTTCCTAAATAAGGGGGATCGGGTATCTTAACTTTATAGTAAGTACGTTTAGGCCTCGGTAGTCGAGGTATATACGGAGGCCCCTATTTGGTTTCTTAACGATAAGTACTAGCGTAGCGGCGGGAGATATAGATCCCCTAATATTGCCCTATTCTAGCTAATTATTAACCTACTTATCGAGTTAAGACGATATAGCGGAGTAGGATCAAGGGAGTAGTAACCTAGGACGCGTAATCTAAAGGTATAGAAAGGCGTAAGTTGTCTACGGAAGT
>JAFJTQ020000134.1:0-16718 GCA_022559915.2 Septoria petroselini | reverse complement strand
GCCGATCCTATTCCTCTTTTTCGTATCGATACTCCTACCGGAGATCGAGGATAGGAGGACTATAGCGATAGGGTTCGTAGACGATACGAATATCCTAACTTTTAGGGAGACTATAGAGGGTAACTATAGAAGACTCGAAGAGGCCTATAAGAAGTATAAAGTATAGGCAAAGAGACACGGCGCCGCGTTCGCGCTATAGAAGTACTAGCTTATCTATTTTATACGAAGTAGGAAGAGATATAACCTCTAAGTATCGGTTTAGATCCCGAGATTCTAAGGTTAGCCCCTTATATACCTTAGGCTCCTCGGAGTCTAGGTAGATATAAAGCTCCAATCGATACTATACGTACGGAAAGCGGCCGAGAAAGGCACCTAACAAATACAGTTAATCTAAAGACTATATAAGTCAACATAGGGCGCGTCTTTTACGAAGGCAAGGCACCTATATACGGTAGTAGTTCGACTAGCAATAACGTTCGGATACCCGATATAGGCGGCACCGGAGGGCGACCGAGGATATCGCAAGAACCTATACGAACTACTCGAGAAGACCTAGATAGTAGCCCTAAGACAAATTACGGGGGTATATAAAAGCGTAAGTACGAAAGTCCTCTAAAGAGAAGCGGATATACTACCGATAGACCTATACGCCTAGGAGAGGATAAGACAAATAGTAGAGAAGGCCGAGGACCTACCTATTACCTACTTTATCCGCGAGAGGTACTCTATAGTAGCCCGAGAGTACCGCCTAAAAAGAAGTAGAGCGAGGCGGGGAACCCTAAATACTAGGACGAGAGAAACACTTTAGTAGCGAACCCTAAAAATAGTCCTCTCCTAAAAAGGGGACCAAACTAAAACGAGGAACTAGTAGTCTAGGGATATATAGAACCTAAGGTAGGAATAAGCAAAGAGGGAGAAGGCGGAGAAGATAGAAGGCAAGCTAGTTCTAATTGTATAGAAGACAAACGACGGCGAGACAGGGAGGCTAGTCTACGTAGGACTGTCCCGTCTATAGAGTACGATAACAACACTTATCCGAACAGAATACATCGGACTCCGAGAATACCTAATAAAGCGTAACGTCCCGGGGGTAATACCCGAGTACGAGTACGGATACAAGACCTAGAACCTTAAACACATTACTATATATTGTCCGTAGAGACATACAAACCGGTAGAAACTTATCCGAGAAGCAAACACATTATCCTAGGAAGAGATTATAACTACTAAAAGGGGCATATCGGCGCTAGCGCGATGGCTTATCTAGGAAGAAGTACTAGACTAGTTCTCGATCGCAAAGGACGAAGAACGCGAACGCGAAGACGAGGAGAGGGGAAGGCAACCTAGTAAGAGGCAAGGGTAGAGGAAAACCCGAAAGAGCAAAGAATAGATACTAAAATAAGAAGAAGCGGGAAAGTAGCGCCCATAGAGACAGGAGGTAGAGAGGGGTTTTACGCCTTAACGTGTTTAATAAGTTAGTAAGCCAGATAGGTTAGTAAGCTAGTTTTATGAAGTAGATAACTTTAATCATTGATTTCTTAGGTTATAGGAGTCAGAATTATACTAATAATAGATCAATTAAATGCTTAGAAGTCACTCTATCTAATGGACAACCCCTTGAGTTATGACCTTAAGTACCACACTTGCTATAGGTTGGTTTGGCTCTTGGCTGTTTCTTAATCTGACTAACTAACTATATTACTAATTGAGCCTAAGCCTACCTAATCCTTAGGAAGAGTATACGGAAAATGCCTCTACCTAACGAGAACTACCCCCTAGGAGGCCTAAGGGCATCCCAATACGCCGCTGTCCACCTAGAAAGACAATAGAACATCTAGGCCAAAGCAGGAACCTAAGGGCAGGAGTCTAGCACCCTCCAGACCCAAGGGCAAAAGCAGAGGCCTCGAGAACCCCTAACCGGCCCTAGGGGCCTTTATAAACACCTAGAGACCAATCCCGAGAGTATATAGCTTAAAAAGAACCTAAACTCCCTTATAGTAGATATCCAAAAAGCCCTAGACTCCCCCCAGAACCTAGGCCAGCCATCCCTCCTCTCCCTCCTCCAGAGGGCCTAGTAGGCCCTTATCTACTAGACAATCACCCACTCCATCTCCTCCACCCTCCAGAACATCCAAACAACCCTATAAAAGAGAAAAGACAGCTATGCCATACTATAAACATAGGCCCAGAAGGTGGCCCAAATCCAGCCTATAATGCTAAGGCCAAGAATGCTACCCTAGGCAACAACTGCTATCCAAATTAAGATAGGAAACCAGAAAGAGAGGGATAAAGTAAAGGGGATAAGTAGGAAAGAAATCAAGGAAAAGCTAGGAAGCCACCTTATAGTAGCAATCTAGAAGATGTCCAGTAGGGACATCAAAGTCCTCCTCCATAAGGAACAAGAGAAGCATAGGCTTAAAGAGAACCAGGAGTAGATATAGGCAGCATAGCTAGAGGCCAAGGTTACAAAGCACCTCCATAGGGTACTAGTATATAGAGTAAGGGCAAACTGGGACATAGAGGATAGGTCATGCCTTAGAACTATAGAGGAGGAAAACATATACTAGGTCCCACATATTAAGATAGCCTAGGCTACCTAGATAAAGAGCCCAAAGGCAAGGGAGGGCCAGAGACACTCCACTTTAATCCTTAGCTTCTAAGAGGAACAGACAGCAAAGCAGGTAGTAAAGATGGGACTCTTAATTAAGGCCAACTTCCACAACATAGAAGCCTTCTACCCACAATAGAGAGCAATCCAATGCCTAAAATGCCAGAAATTTGGCCACATTACAACATACTATAGGGAAGACCAAGACAAGTATAGAGCATACTTAGAGGCCTATAGGACAGTAGACTACAAGGCCCTAAGCAGGAAGTGTAGTAACTATAGAGGAGACCACCCAGCATGGTCAAAGCTCTATAAATATAAACAGGCAGCCCTAGCAAAGGCACGAGTGTTCTCTAACTTCTTTAGAAACAGATAAGCCTAGACAGAACCAGCCCAAGATAAGGAGGGATTTACTATAGTCCTAAACAAGAAAAGGAAACACTAAGGCCCCCCTACCTAATAGGAAGAGGAAAGAACCCTATAAAGCAGCTAGGCAAAGGTTAATAGGCCCCTAGGGAAACCAAGTAGAAGCTCCTTAACTATAATGGAAGGAAGGAGGTAAGTAAATAAGCTGTCTATATACCTATAATAAGCTAAGGACACTTAAGGAGCAATAGGAGAATCTAACGAGCTAAACCAAATAGATACCTAAGAAGACCTATCCTATAAATAGAGACAACCTCTAGATCTACTAATATAATATTAACTATATGCCTACTACGTAAGCCCTCCTAGTCTAGGACCTAGACCTAAGAACTATATAGGTTATAGCTATCTAAGAGCCTTAGATCAACCCGGCTAATAGGAAAACGAAGACAAAGAAGGGATACTATCTAGTCCTCCCTAGAGTAGGCCACCCAAGGGTCGCACTCCTAATATCGGAAGAACTAGACTCCTCCTAGTAGGACCCAAGATATAGCCAATCTGGGGATATGGTTTCTATAACCATTAGGACCTAGGGTAGACAGATTACGATCCATAACTGCTACAACCCATCGGGCCCACTCCAATATACCCAGCTAGGGGTACTTCCCTAGCTAGAGGCAGCTATCCAGGAGGATATAGGCTCCTAAAGGGAAACCATCGTACTTAGGGACTTTAATCTCTACTACCCGAGGTAGGGTGGAAACCTAGTTACCTCCTAGTACACTATAGCAGACCACCTAATACAAGTAGCAGCCTAAGCAAACCTATACATACTCCTAGAGCCAGGCACTATTACATAGGAGAGACACAACTCCAGCTGCCAGACCCTAGACCTAGTAATAGCCAGCCAATCCCTCTAATAGGGGGTCTAGAGCTGCTAGACACTCCTAGAGAACATATTTGGCTCAGACCATATCCTAGTCCTAATAGCTATCTAGATAAACTACCTCCCCTAGAAGGCCTAGACCCTAAGGCTATAATGGTCCAAAGCAGACTAGAAGGAAGTATAAGAGAGGGTCCAATAGGAAATGGAAAAACTAGACCTCCTCCTACTAGCTACTAACATAGACCTAGACCAGGTAGCAATAGCCCTCTAGGAAGCACTCTAAAGGGTTACTAGGGAGACAATCCTAAGCGCAAAACCATCCCAGTATACTAGGATAGCCTGGCCCTAGGAGTGTAATATAGCTATTAAGGCAGCAAGGGAGGCAAGAAGAGACTAGAAGGCACTCCTAACTGAAGCCAGCTATAGAAACTACCTAGAAGCCAGCTATAGGAAGAACAAACTAGTAAGGAAAGCCCTAAACATATCCTAGAGGCAGATAGTTAAAGAAGCTATAGAAGACCCTAGCAGGATATAGAAACTAGCCAAATGGGCTAGGGAAA
Organism: Septoria petroselini; assembly: GCA_022559915.2. Classification (NCBI taxonomy): domain Eukaryota; kingdom Fungi; phylum Ascomycota; class Dothideomycetes; order Mycosphaerellales; family Mycosphaerellaceae; genus Septoria; species Septoria petroselini. The sequence continues at coordinate 12,298 of JAFJTQ020000134.1, read as the reverse complement.
AGGCTAGCCAGGGGTATATACCCCTACAATTCCCTGCCCTTACTAGCTCTATATGCCAAAATGGATATATAAATAAAGGCAAGGCAAGAATCCTAGCGGAACACTTCTTTCCCCCCTAAGGGGAGGCCAACCTGGCAGACATCCTAGAGGCAGTACTACTAACCTAGTTCCAGATAAAGGAGAAAACATGCCGGGAGGATGTCCTAGCTATCCTCCAAAAACTCCCTACTAAGAAGGCACCAGGCCTAGACCAGATCTAGAACACCCTCCTTAAGAAATGTAGGATAGAACTAGCCCTATTCCTAGCTAAGCTCTTCTTAGCCTATATAGGGCAAGTATACCACCCTAAGCCCTTTAAACACTTAATTATAGTAGTCCTAAGGAAACCACAAAAGCCAGACTATACTAAGGCAGGGGCATACAGACCAATAGCGCTCCTTAATATAGTTGCTAAGGTCCTAGAAGCAGTTGTTACTAAGAAAATATCTAAAGAGGTAGAGAAGAGAAGGCTCCTCCTAGAGGCCTAAATAGGAGCTAGGCCAGGCAGATCAACAGCAACAGCCCTCGACCTTATTACTAAATAAGTAAGGACTATCTAGAAAGAAAAGCCAGGAGTAGTAGTATTAATGCTATGCCTAGACATCTCTAGGGCATTTAACAAAGTATCCTACTAGAGGCTCCTCCACAACATTAGGATACAAGGCTACCTAGACCATATTATCAACTTTATAGGGTCATTCCTCTAGGACAGGACTACATACCTAAAGCTAGGAGAATTTATAGACCAAATTAGACCGTAGAATACAGGGATACCATAGGGCTTAATACTCTCTCCAATCCTATTCCTCTTCTTTGCCTCTACCCTCCTCCTAGCCCTATAGGAAGGGAATATAACAGCAATAGGCTTTATAGATGACTCCAACATCTTAACATATAGCATGTCTATAGAAGAGAACTATAGACAGTTGGAAAAGGCATACCAGAAATGCATAGAATAGGCAGGGAAACATAGAGCTGTATTCGCACTATAGAAATACCAACTTATCCACTTTATAAGGAGCAGAAGGTATAACATATAGGCAACAATCCAGATCCCAGGATTTGAAGGAGGCCTACTGCTATCCCTTAGACTCCTTAGGGTCTAGGTGGATACCAAACTCAGATAGGGCCTATACATTAAAAAGGCAGAAGAGAAGGGCAGACACTAGATCCAATCCCTATAGAGACTCTACAAATCTATATAGGGGGCATCATTCTAGAAGGCAAGACACCTATATATAGCGGTAGTTAGGCCTATACTTGTCTATAGGTGCCCTAACTAGTCAAACCCAGAGGGCATAAGGGACTATAATAAAGGCTTAACCAAACCACTTAAGAGGATCTAGACCCAGGCCCTAAGGAACATTACTAGGGTATACAAGACTGTCTCTACGCAGGTCCTATAAAGAGAAGCAAACATCCCTCCAATCCAGATATATACCCAAGACCTCTCTAGACACTATATAGTAAGCAAAGCAGACACTCCTATATACCACTACATTAGGAGCCAGTGCCTAAAGATTATATAGAGAGAGGCTAAGGCCAGGAAGAGACCAAACCTAGGGCTAAGCTAAACAAGGACAATAGAGATCCAAAACCTAGTAGAGGAGTAAGAGAGAGAATAGGACAGGCAATAGAGAGGATAATAGGACTAGGAAAACCAAACGAAGGACTAGTAGGCCAAACAAAAGTAGGACCAAGAATAGGAGAAAGCAAAGCAGAAGAGGACAAACATAGGGAGGGATAACCTAGCTATATAGACCTCAACAGATACAAGAGAGGGCCAGGACCTACACTCTGGCCAGCCTAGGCCTATAAGCACGATAATAACCCTAGTCAGGACAGGACATATTGGCCTAAACGCATACCTCACCAAGAGAAGGGTCCCAGGAGTCCTCCCACAATGCCTATATAACCAGGGGGCCCAAACTACAAGACATATATACATATCCTATAGGAGACACTAGGCTAGCAGACAGAGGCTATTCTTAAGGGCAGGAACAAGCTACTAGGAAGAAATGACTACTATAAAGAGGGGTCTCCAAGCTATAGCAAGGTAGCTAATCTAGGAAGAAGTCCTAAACCAGTTCTTACTAGCTAAAGGGGAACTGGAACTGGAAAAGGCAAAGCCAAACTAAAGGGCGGAGAGGGGAGAGAGGGAGGGAGAAAGGGCAGGGAGGGAGAAGGCTACAAAGGAGCCTGGTTTTGCACAAAGAAAGGCAGAAGCCAAACAAGGGGTGGCTACTAACCACAATACAAAAGAGAGACAAGAGGGGTTTTTCATAGCTTTTCCCTTTAATAAACTAAATAGAGCACGCTGCTTACTCTAGATAAAAAGAGGTAGACCGGCAATAAGATTTATCTATCTATCTACTAATTGAGCCTATAACTGAGCTATGTCTCTAGCAGCCAATTTATTAGTATCAAGTCTAAGAGTAAGCTTAATTTTCTTCCTTAGAGCCCTATAAGACTATAATTCTATAATAATAGTCTTTATGTTATTATGTTTAGCCTATAGTAATGTCATTATAGCTTGTACCCTTTTGAACCCTTTTAATAGCCTATCTACTGCGTTAAGGATTGAAGTTGGTAAACTATTCTAATAATTAATAATCCTTGCCTTAATCTTGCTTATATGCCTCTCAACCTGCCTTAGATTCTAAGGGGTATTCTATATGTCTAATGAACAAGGTGGTAGTAGAGTTAGTATTTTATAACGCAGTGTTAGCTTAGACAACATAGCCTATGGATCTAGTAGTAATAAGCCTAAGCCTCTAAAGGCACCTCTGATCGTGTTTGGGGTAAATGCAGCCTTATAGGTAGGCCTAAACTCTGGTAGGAAGTCTTCTTTAATCAAGTAGTAATATCCAACTATGCCAAGCCTTTGGATTCTAGCTGAATATGCCTTCTTCAATGGACTAAAACAGCCAACGTCTAGAGGCTATAATAAGTGAGAAGAATGTGGCGGCATATAGAGGGTAATAATGCCTTGTTCCTTACAGAATGACTCAAATTCCGGAGTCATATAACTGTTATAGCCATCCAGAATGAGGAGCCTCTTCTAACTAACAGTCCTGTGCTTGGTATAGTCATCAAAGTGCTGGATCCACTGGACTGCGTAATCAAAGGATGTCCAGCCTTTTGGACTTACTCCAAGCTTCTATGTTAGTGGTAGGCAGTGGAACCAGGCCCTGTTCATCTCCTTGCCTAAGAAGATAACATATAGAGGTACTGACCAGCCTTCTACATTAACATAGGCGATGACTGTCTACCACTATGTTGAATTAGAAACCAGGGCCTTAGGTCGTTGCCTACGCTCGGTAGCAGTAATAACCATAGTATTCTAACAGTGTCCAAGTCTGAATCTACTCTTATTAAAGTTGTAAATGTTATGCTATATAATTCCATAGTAGGCGATCATGTTCTGAACAAGCCTGAACCACTCTATAATAACCTCTGGATCCTCATTCTTAGCTCTCTGGTTTGAGAGCCTCCGTGACAACCGTGTTTCTAAGCCTAAGTAACGCTTGACAAAGTTATGAGCCCATCTTTGGCCAACCTCTTGTCCATTCCGTGCCTTAGTTATTAAGGAGGCCCAGCTTCTGATTACAGCCTGTGTTGGCGAGTAACCACGTGAATCCAGGTCAAGGATCTTCTGATAAACCACCTCCTCTTTAATCGGAGTCAAGGCTCTGTTGTTATGTGGTGTACCAGCCTGTGGACGCGTTCCTTTAAGCCTCCGACTCAGCGTCATGTGATCGACTCCGTAGGCAGTTGCAGCGCGTCGTACGCTTGGAAAACGACCTAATAGGTAATCACGAACAGCATTCTGAATACAGTCTTCGTTTGGAGGTGCCATCGCGTAAAATGATGGAGTAATGGACGCGTTAGGTGGTGGAATTGGATACGAGATGGGACTGGCTTACTAACCTATCTGGCTCACTAACTTATCAAACACGTTACTTGAGTAGAACTCTCCCGATAGTACAACGCACAAGATCGTACCTCAAGTTTGGCGCCCGCCTATTTGCGCATACTAAACTATGTTAGCAAGTACAGCATCTTTTGAGCGCTTTTGACCTTACATATCGAAAACCACTTGTATCGACGCACTCAGTATGTGAGACCGTGCCGTCAACTATTTGCCCAAAAACGTTGGTATGGGCTGATGGGACGATCCTCTCTTCAACGTGTTCTGGAGCATCGAGCTGAGGATTTTGATCATTTGTGAACCTCATGATAAGGACAGTCCAACTTTCCCCAATAATGGAATTCCTCCAAGTGAAATTAGTAGTTACCAAAGTACCCTCTCTCCGAACGTTCGTAATATCGAGATGAATACTAATCCTTGGGGCGATTGTTATGTGGTTTGCGTTGACACCGTGGGATACTTGGTAATTGATATTAACACGATTAGAAGTGTTGATTCTCGGTGCCGGATCTGTAAAGCGCCAGATGCAGTCATGCGCTCCGTCCGTTTCGAGTGTTTCGACTGGGGCTTCCAAAGTCGGGAATTGGGTAGAAAGATCGGTTAGGTAGCATAGCAACAAGCTTAGCCATACGATCTAAAACATAGTCTTAGCAAAGTCCCTATATTAGTCCGCATTAGAAAGCCTACCTGCATAGCGTTTTTAGGCGTTAGGGTGTACGGAATTAGAAGTAGAGCGATTGCAAACACGATTGGAAGTGCGGTTTGGTGCAAATTAAGGGATGGAACAGAACGAGATAAGAGAAGACAAGATGGTCTAGACAAGCGCAACGAGGAGCCATCTTTACCGCTATATATATCATAACGAATGCTCGGGAAAGCGTATTAGGTTCGAGGAGATCAACGTGAATTATCGGAGCTCGAAACGAGGGGACAAACATGGGCAATCGGCGTGGTTTCAAGGCGTCTAGGCCATCGGCGTGATTAGAAGGAGACCAACATGATACATCCAGAAGGAGACCCATATTAGGGACCGAATGCTCGGAACACATGTTAGACTCTATTGGTTGATGCAGACCAACAAACGCATGCGGCACATCTGGCAGCTTGGAGCTTGCTCGTACAATCTTTGTCTGCGCACTGGAAGAGTCGAAACATTTGCGGTAATTTGTTGTTGGATACACTTCAAGGACATTGCTTGGTGGCACTATTCAGACGCTGGATAGCGTTTGGCCCCAACGAGTTTAAGTTCTAATACCAACACCAACACCAACACCAACACTAACACTAACACTAACGCCAATAAAGTACGAAAGCAGTTCTTGCACAGTAAACTTACTTTTAACTTGGCTCGTAGTCTTTCAGTAATATCAAGTGGATCAAGGTATATAAGTGACCGCGTTGCTAAACATTCCCGCTACACTTCACATTCTGCCCAGCGATGCCCAACACTGAGGTATATAGACAGCTACCCAGACACTCACTTAATAGAGTATGCAGTTCCGTATGGAGCTTACGAGCCGTCTTGGTGTCCTTCTAACACTCAGGCGGCGCGGATCAGTAGTTTTTGGTATGCAGCGGACCCTGAGAGCAAGAACAAGACACCTCGACGAAGTGTGACGAGGGGAATGCTAGCATACTTACCCAATCATTGGACGCAAGCTGCTCGAGTTTATCGGGAAGGAATGGCAAAGAGATTTGTTTCCCCAGAGCTAGCTGATTTGACCAAGAGCGAGGGAGAGAGTGTGGGACCGATATGCTGTAATTTCGGTCCCCGGCTGTGCTCTGCACGAATCTTATCTGTGTTGAATCGACTTTGTGTAGATAGTAGTACTAGTCTCATCAAATTTCCAGATCCTAGACCTGATATTCAGCCTACCGGTAGCCGCCGCTCCCGGAGATTTTCGCAGCTATAAATTGACTTCTGTATATTCACAGCAGTCCCAAAGCTATCTCCGACGCAGCGGAAGACGATATCCATGCAAGGAGACACCTCCTGAAAGCGGACAAAGAAGCTCAAGCACTGGCAGCATAGATGTTTCTTGCTCACTGTAATAAGTGGATGGATACCATAAGATGGCATAGTGTCTGCCAGCAGTTTCAGATCGTATTTACCTTCGAGTATGTAAGGCCAATGGGTGGCGACGAGGTAGGTAAGAAGCTGGGGCTCAACATGGGAGGATGCATCCTCGTTCGTCGGCAAGCCAAGCACTGCTCTGAGCTTCTCGGCTTTCCAAGTCAATTCCTGGTTGTCCAGAACGTTCATGCAACCTGGATGACTATGACCACTCATGGCAAACACCAAAGGATACATGGGTCCTCGGTCTAAGACCCCGAATGCCTTACCAGGAAAACATGAAGGAGGCTGAAGGAGACATTGCGGTTGGTAATAAGCGAGCGTCCCACCTGGCATCCTGTTGGAGAAGCTGACCAGCTTCGGTGCTGAAATTTGATTTGGGGTCCCCGGCGCTGGAGAAGCCAATTGGTTCAACAGCACTCGAATGTGCCCGCGTTGTGTGGCTGCATCAGGGCGGTCCCTGATAGTTCCTGTGCGGAGTCGCTTGATCCTTTCAATTTTGTTGCGTTCCGTGTCTTCTGCCAGGTCGTACGCTCGCATACCATTGCCATCACATCCAGCATAATCCACACCTTGTTTGATCAGGACATAGAACATTCGCTAGGCAGCCCAAAAGTGCGCCCTCCATGATCCGAGCTCTCCCGTTGTGATCTGTGCAGTCTAGCTGCTTTCCACGCTTCTTGAGATCGCGGAAAACATCAACGCCGTTCAACCCTAAGCGGCAAAAATAGCTGTAAATGTATCTTTATTACTACAGTCAAGCGCCAGAGGGGTGGCCTTTTCGAGCTCAGCAATGTCTTCCAGTGTAGACGCTAATCTCTGCTCTTGCAAAGATCGATCGTGGTGTAGTTCAGCCAAACCCAACTGCCGCCTCTTCTACCAAGCACACATTGCATCGCGGTACTCTCGACAACTACTCCATCATCAGCATCATCATCATAATATAGCTACATCTACATCAACACCAGCTCTAGCGAGCAGCTTTTCGTAGCCATATACATATTCCCTCAAAATGCCCTCCTCAAAAGGCGAGCCTATAGACCCGGAGCTAAGAGAGAAGATTAAAGAGGAAGTCAAAGCTAAGGAGAAAGGTATTTAATCCAATCCACTTTAATATCTATCCATATTAAACGCTCTCTAATATCGGATCTTATCCTAATAATATTCTAATGAAGTTCTATAGGCGGCGGAAAAGGCAACTGGTTAGCCTAGAAAGCCGGCGAAATGGCACGGAGATATAAAGCGTAGGGAGGAGACTATAAAGGTACGGGGGAGAATAAGAATAAAGCGCAAAAGGGGGCACTAGAGAAGAAGTAATACTATCTCTATTTACTCTATCTATAAAAGACGGAAGGTAGCTACTAACTATAATATAAAAGAGAGATAAGAGGGGTTTTTAATAGCTTTTCCCTTTAAAAAACTAAATAGAGTCCGCTACTTATAAGTTACTCTAGATAAAAAGAGGTAGACCGGTAATAAGATTTATCTATCTATAAAAGACGGAAGAGAGAATATTAAACTTAGTATAGAATTCTATTAGAGAAGGCGATATAATTGTTCCTTATAGAAGTAAAAAATATACGAATAATTGTTAGATTTTAGGAATCTAACCTATTTAGGGGTAGCGGAATAAGGTAAAGTAAAACCCCCTATAGTAAGTAGTTAGAGAGGCTTAGGTTTCTATCTATCCTAAACCTATAAAGATATACCCTCTACTAAGAATTCCTAAAGCCTAAGGTATAACTTGCCTAAGGTACTAACTATTAGATAGAGAGATATAGTATCTATAGAATCTTAAATCGTAATACTCCCTCTAATAGCCTATCTCTTAATAGCTAGTTACCTTCCTTAGACTTACTCTATTCTATTACGATTTAAGCCCTACCCCCCTCTGTCTCTAGGGCCTTAGCACCTAGTATACTATATTTCTAGCTAGCTTTCTACTTCCGTAGACAACTTACGCCTTTCTATACCTTTAGATTACGCGTCCTAGGTTACTACTCCCTTAATCCTACTCCGCTATATCGTCTTAACTCGATATATTCTATTATAGTAAAGGCCTTTACCTTACCTATATCTTTAAAAGCTAAGACTATACTTCTTATAGGTTCTAGGTACTAATAGTTTACTAGTAGGTATCCCTTCCCTTAATATAGGGTATACTAGCTAACTTTAAATAACTCTATATTATCTATCCTCCTTCTCCCTTTTAGTTATCTCTATATAGCCCTTATAGTATAAGCTAAATACTCTAATCCTTCCTCTAGTTTAGGTTGCCTAGGTATCCTAATTTCTTTCTCTTCTAGAATAGAAAGGATATTATTAGGTAATAAGTATAGTTAGGTATCTATAGTATCTCTAATAGATAACTAAGATTTAGGTAGGCTACTAAGTAGAACTTAGATTCTATTCTTAGGTTTAATTGCCTCTACTATTACTAGCTAGGCCTCCCTTATCTTCTTCCTAAGTAATAGTAAGCTAGACTATACTTATAATATACTCTATAAACTTATTATTTAAAAGGTAAAGTGCTACTATACTAGTTTTCTTCCTAATACTTTATTATCCTTATACTTCTTTTTTAACTTATTCTAGATATCTCTTACTATTTCTTTCTCTAATATAATCTCTTTATCCTCTTTACTAATATAAAGCTAAATCTTAGGGGTCGGAATAGGTAGTAAAAAATAGGTTAGGGTATAGGTTAGGTTAGGTATTAGTATATCTATAGAATTTGGGTTTAGGGCGGATAGTTACTACCTAAGCAAATAGGTTTAGGTTAGGTTTTGATTTAATAGGTAGAATAGTAGGTAGCTTAGTATTACTTACGTAAGAGCTATAGAACTATAGTCTACTATTGCTAATATCTATATAATAATAATATATTCATTTGCCTGTCCTTGTGCCATGTGGCCTATGCAGGTCGCGCTATAGAATACGTATAGGGTGAAACCTTACCGGACAAAAACCCTACGTGCTCTTGTGGTATGCGTTACCAACTCGCCGTCTATGTTCAGCCTTGCTTTTGGGCGTGTAGAGGTTGCTTGTAGCGACCCTATAGTTACGAGTTTTATACGCTCGTAGCTCTCCCCTCCCCTCGTTCCCAATCCCCGTCCCCCGTACTATCTTGAACTAATCCCCTAGTATTCCGTTGTTAATAACCTAGTTTGCTACTGCCTTAATTCCCTAGCCGGTACTAAGTATCGTGTCTAGGTTTGTTATGCCGGCCTTCTTAATCAGTTCTAACCTTACGGTCTGCCACCTCGTATAGGTAAGTAGGACGTGCTTAACGTCCTGTCTGCCCTCCCCGCACTCGCAGTACGGGCTGTCTACGTCCTTTACACGTCTTTTATATAGGTATTGCTTAAGTCCGTAGTAGCCTGTCCTTATTTAGGTTGCAATTGTGCTCTATAATCGTATAAGGCCCGTATATAGACGGTACCCGTCTAAGCGCCAGGGAGGTTTCCAGGCCGTCGGCGGAGAGCCCTCGACTCTATCTCCTCTCTTCTCCTCCCTCGCCTTCTTGGCCTCGCTCTACTCGTCTATCTAGCCGCGGTCGGTCTAGCCTCGGTCTCCCGCATATAGGTCCTCTAGTTCGCCGCCGGCTTAGATCGCCCGTCGCAGGGCTTCCCTCCTAGGGAGGTATACCGCTCTCCCTGTTTCTCTCCGTGCTCGTCTCTTCCTTTTTGGCGTAGCGAGCCTCGCTACCTCCTCGTACCGGGCCCTAATCGCCCGAATAGCCTCGCTACTATTAGACTTGCGGATATAGTCGAGGGTTAGCCTAGTCGTATACTGTCTAATCGGTAGGATGCCCGCCTCTTAACGCATGACTAGAATTGGGGTAGATTTGTACGCCCCGAGTATAGTCCGAAGGGCCTTTGCTTGTATCGCCTCTAGTGTTTAGGTATGGCTCTTACTTGTTTATTCTCCCCCGATTAGGGTGTTCTAGACCTAGTATCCGAACGTGATCGCGGGTCGGACAATCGCCGTATATAGGTGTCTCGCCTTAAGGAACGTCGCTCCCTATATAGACTTATAGAGTTTCGTTATCGATGCCATTTAAGATGCGCCCTTAGCTTATACGTTCCTAACGTAGGGGCCCTATTTAAGCTTCGTGTCGATCCAGACCCCTAGGAGGCGGATGTCTAGAACTGGCTTACCGTTAAACCCCGGGATGTTTACGCTCGCGTCGAGGTTATGTTTCTTCCTTTTGCGTATAAAGTAGATAAGCTAGTATTTCTCTAGTACGAACTTCGCTCCGTATCGGTCTGCCTACGTAAGGCACTTCTCGTATACTGCCTCGAGGGCTCTATAGTTCTCTTCCGTAGTTTTGCTAAACGTAAGTATATTAGTATCGTCTACGAATCCTACTACCGATATGGGCCCGTCGGTAAGGTCTAGAAGGAGTCCGGAGGCGAAGAAGAGGAAGAGGATTGGCAATAGGGTGGATCCCTATAGAATACCCGTCGCTATATTTCGTATCCTATCCTTTAAGTCCCCGAGGACGAGGGTTGTCGTACGGTTAGTAAGGAATAAGGCGATAAAATCGACGGCCTATATCGGGACGCCTTTGTCGCGGATATTGTATAGGAGCCTCTCGTATAATACCTTATCGAACGCTCCCGATATATCGAGGCAGAGCATAGATACTACTAGGTTCGGGTTGGTCCCCTAGATCGTATATATTTGCTCTATTACGAGTTCGAGCGCTATTGTTATCGATCGCTTTAGTCTCATACCTATCTGGTTATATAGTAGTATATGGTTGGCCTCTACGGCGTCGGATATCCTCCGGGCGATTATGGCCTTAAGTAGTTTTGCGAGAGTATTTAGTAGTATAATCGGTCGGTATACCTTAGGCGATACGTAGTCGGGCTTCTATAGTTTACGGAGTACTACTATGTTAGAGTCCCGGAATGTCCTAGGGTGGTATAAGAGCTCGAAACACCTCGTATAGAACCTCGCGAGCGCCGCGGAGATATCTAGCGCGCATTTCTTTAGGAACCGGTTAGTGATTTGGTTAGGCCCCGGGGCCTTGTCTAGTAGCATCTTTCGGAGGATCTTAATAATATCCTACTCGTTTACTACCTTGTCCATTTCGACCTCGTCCTAGTATACGTATCCGGTAATGTCCGAGAGGTTAGCCTATACCGGCTACGGGAAGAAGTGGTTCGCGATTACATCGGCCTTGTCCCCGTTGCGTAAGTAGGTCCGTCCCTCCGTGTCTTTCATTACCGGGAACTAGGGAGGTAGGGGTAGCTTTCTAGCCCCTTAGCGGGCCTATCGGGCGAGTTTCTATATCTTGCTCTTATCCGCTATAATTTCCGCGACCGTCTTGCGCTAGTATAGGTTAGTATCTTTCTTTATCTAGCGCTTCTGCATATTGGTCGCTTCGTAGTATGCCCGATATGTTTCCTCGTTCCTAGTAGCCTACCATAGTCGTCTCGCTTTCCTCGCTGCCTTCGTATATCTCGTATAGTCGGTACTCTATTCTATCCTCGCATATAGTGACGGCCGCGCGGTAGGGATCTGTTCCCGTATCACCCTCTAGAGGGCTTCCTAGATGCGTACTACGATCCGGTCGAGGTGGTCCTTCGTTTCGAGCGGTTCGTAGAGGACGAAATCGATCGCCTTCCCTACCTCTTCTCCTACCGCTTTCTAGTTGGCCTTCTTCTACTAGGGGCGGGTTGGTTTCTATATAACCTCTTATAGTTTAATTTGTATAGTTATCGCGATAGGTAGGTAGTCGGATCCGGTCTCGAGGTCCTTGGCAATGCCGCAGCTTACTACGCCCTAGGAGAGTGTCGATAACGCGAATGCTAGGTCTAGGGTTTAGTAGCTCCGCGTCGATTCCTAGGTTATAATTCCTACCGGGGTAATAAGTTCGAGGCCCGCGGTCTCCGCTACCTAAATTAGTGCGTCTACTGCGTCGTGTTAGTCTATAGTAGTTGCTCCTCCCTATCTAGGGTAGTAGAGGTTGAAATCTCCTAGTACTATATGTTCGCCGGGGTCCTATAGTGCTACGGCCAGGGTGTCGATTATCGTCTTATCGTTACTTCTTAGGGCGCTCGGTAGGTTGTAGTAGCTATAGATATACACGGGCCCGAGACTCGTTTCCTACGTTAGGGAGACTAGCCCTAGGCCCCGGCTAGTTGTCGTCTACTACTTAGGGGGGATTTCCTTTAATACGTATATTCCGGCTCTCGCGGCGCCGTCCTCGGATAGGACTACGAAGTATACCGGATATTAGACTA